>OZ026553.1:738317-743317 GCA_964020155.1 Chondrilla cf. caribensis | reverse complement strand
TGTGTGTGTGTGTGTGTGTGTGTGTGTGTGTGTGTGTGTGTGCATGTGTGTGTGTGTGTGTGTGTGTGTGTGTGTGTGTGTGTGTGTGTGTGCATGTGTGTGTGTGTGTGTATGTGTGTGTGTGTGTGTGTGTGTGTCTGAGTATGCCTCCCTTCGATTCCATCCCCTCTGATAAGCACGTACGTACATGTACTCTCATATTACCGGAATCAAGCTAAGACTCAGGCAACCTTACTCAGTTCCTGCATGGTTCTGTTTACTTCCTGTTCTCACCCCTCCACTTCCTGCCATTTGCATTGCTACCAGTCTGAGTACCTCACCTCAAACTCTCCAACTTGAGCAGTAATTGATCAAACAATGTCACTGGGGGTTTTCTCCCTGAGGGAGAAGGCACAACATGTGATTGCTAACCAGTGATAGAGAAAATTCTATCTCCTGTCAAATTGTAATGTAACACTTGTTCTGTACATGAATCGCTGTAATTGCATGTAATCTGTACATATTTACTGTATGTACTTGTGTGTATGCTATTATTACCGCAATTATTGCACAGTGAGGATGTATGCACGTGTGCATGTGTGCGTGTGTACATATGTGCATGTGTGTATGTGTGTATGTGTGCATGTGTGCATGTGTACATGTGTGAATGTGTGCATGTGTGTTTGTGTGCATGTGTACATGTGTGAATGTGTGCATGTGTGTATGTGTGCATGTGTGCATGTATGCACCCTGTGAATTTGCATGTACATGTCAAGTATTGTGCATGTTACAGAGCCACTTACATGCAGTGAATTCTCTTTAATCCACTGCAATTCATTTTCAAAGAATATGGTGGATTAATGAGTTTGGTGGATTAACTGGATATTCATTGGTACTTGTACATTATATTGGTACTGGGAAATTGTGGTGGATTAAAAGGTTTGATGGATAAAGTGGTGGCAGATTAACGAGAATTCACTGTATGAAAGATACATATGTACTTTATAACTTATATAACTACTTACTATTACTTATTTCTGTGCATATATATAATATTATATGCATTGTATAGCATATGAATAGTGTGTACGTACATACTATCTACATACTAAATGTGTACATACTAACTATGTACATACTAAATGTGTACATACTATGCATATACTAAATGTGTACATACATACTAAATGTGTACATACATACTAACCATCTACATACTAAATGTGTACATATGTATGTACTTGCCCTTCAGGTGGCTGAGCAGCGACAGGTGCTACTGAACCAGTACTTACAAGAACTACTTCAGCTGCCGGCGGCTGTTTCACAGGTAGTGTATGCAATGTGCTGTGTGTACTGTGTGTACTGTGTGTACTGTGTGTACTGTGTGTACTGTGTGTACTGTGTGTACTGTGTGTACTGTGTGTACTGTGTGTACTGTGTGTACTGTATGTACTGTGTATACTGTGTGTACTGTATGTACTGTGTGTACTGTATGTACTGTGTATACTGTGTGTACTGTATGTACCGTGTGTACTGTGTGTACTGTGTATACTGTGTGTACTGTGTGTACTGTGTGTACTGTGTGTGCTATGTGTACTGTGTGTACTGTATGTACTGTGTATACTGTGTGTACTGTATGTACTGTGTGTACTGTATGTACTGTGTGTACTGTGTGTACTGTGTGTGCTATGTGTACTGTGTGTACTGTATGTACTGTGTGTACTGTGTGTACTGTATGTACTGTGTGTACTGTGTGTACTGTGTGTACTGTGTGTGCTATGTGTACTGTACGTATGTACTGTGTGTACTGTATGTACTGTGTGTACTGTCTGTACTGTATGTACTGTGTGTACCGTGTGTACCGTGTGTACTGTGTGTACTGTGTATGCTGTGTGTACTGTGTGTACTTTGTGTACTGTATGTACTGTGTGTGCTGTATATACTGTGTGTACTACGTATATATGTGTACCGGATGTATTACATGTATTGTGTGTACTGAATGTATATGCTGTATGTACTGTGCGTACCTATTGTATATAAGACATAATATACAGTACATATAATAGTTATGCCCTCTACGCCACGTCTGTAGTCATCATAATGAACCCACAAATATTCACCTATTGTTAGAATGGCATACCACCATAGGCAACCAATTGATTTCATTTTGTAACATCAAAGTTGAGTCCAGACAGGTGTTGTGACAACACCAAGAGATTAACAGTAAAGTTATTGGTTCATTGCCGCGGTAATTCTGTCACAACACACACACAGAGGCTCTCCAGGTGTCACCTGTCACTAATGTACCAGTCACAGGTCAGGTCGTGTTTTGGCTAATAATTATCAGCATTGATGGACTTCATAATCTAATATCATGTTGATAATTAGAGCACATTTGACAGTTTTCTCGGAGATGTACGTATCTTGATAGCAGGGTGTGTATTGCAGTGGCTGGCGCATATCATTTGCGTGTATCATACTAAGACAAGTATGTTGATGTCAGTGCAAATGTCAATACATGTAAAGTATGTACACATGTTAGTGTATGTAAAGTGATGTACACACTTTAGTGCATGTGATGTAGTTTATGTGAGAGTCAGGCATTGTGACATGAAACACGTATTCATACATGCACATTGCAGCACATGTTACGTGATGTACACATGTTGGTATACTTACGGTATGTAGTGTGTACAAGGAGGTAGTACTATGATATGAGAAGTATGTGTGTATATATACATGTGCATGTCAACCCCTCAAAGTGATGTATGCATGTTGTTGCATGTACATAGCATGTGTGAAGGCAGGGATTGCATCACGAGAGCCTCTTAAAGGATGTTGTACTTGCTGAGAATTTGCCATTAAGGTTTCCCACAGGAAGCTCCATTTGAAGTAGTTTAGTGTTGGTATTTGTGGATGGGTTCTTGTGGTTGAACGTGAGGTGTATCGGTTACACCATTTAACCTCAGCTGTGTGTGCTTACACACACTGACTAGAATTGTGGAATGTGATAACATCATTGTCATTGTTATGACTGTTGTCATCATCGTTATCGTCGAGATTTTCTTTCAGGAATGGGGTCACGAGGAAAGAAAAGTATGTGATCATAAAAAGGGAGACAACAGGGCAAACTTACCGAGCAGGGAACAAATGTTCCTCCTTGCTCTCCCATGAGAAATCCAGATTATCATCATTTTCAATATAATCATTATCACCACCATTATCATCACCACCACCATCATCACCATCATCCATCATCAACACTATCACGACTATCATCATTACTACTACCATCATCATCATTATCATCATCTCCATCATCATCTCCATCACCACCACTACCATCATCATCATCATCATCATCATCATCATCATCATCATCATCATCGTCATCGTCATCATCATTATGATCATCATCATCATCATCATCATCATCATCATTATCATCATCATCACCACCACCACCACCATCATCATAACCATCATCATCATCATCATCATCATCATCATCGTCATCATCATCATCACCACTACCATCATCATCATTATTGTCATCATCATCATTATCATCATCTCCATCATCATCACTATCATCACCACCACCATCATCATCATCATTATTATCATAACCATCATCATCATCATCTTCACCATCATCATCACCATCATAGACAGTTGTTCACCTTCTTGATTTGCGGTTGCACCCTGTCTACCGAGATTCCTCTAGCACAACAGATACGTTGTAGTTGTCTATCGCTTACACCTTTTCTTGTACTCACTTCATTCTTCACGTTTGGGGTATCACCGTGGCTGCATACCTGGACTGCGAACAGCGCTGGGAGGGGAATCTCGGTGTGTGAGACATCCATGGGTATGACTGGGCCGGCCTATATCCTCCCAATGTCAATAGTCTCAATACAACACATTACATGTGGTGTACTGTCCAACTTGCTTAGCAAGTACCTTGAGGGGCACACCCAATCTACACTTCTTATCAGAGGTACTTGCTACCAGTACTTGTTGACATAGTGTACATGAGCTAGGGACTGAGTGAGGTGTACTCACTAACCAGGAGTGTGTACTAACCAGGAGTGTGTACTAATCAGGAGTGTGTACTGACCAGGAGTGTGTACTAACCAGGAGTGTGTACTGACCAGGAGTGTGTACTGACCAGGAGTGTGTACTAACCAGGAGTGTGTACTGACCAGGAGTGTGCACTAACCAGGAGTGTGCACTAACCAGGAGTGTGTACTAACCAGGAGTGTGTACTAGCCAGGAGTGTGCACTAACCAGGAGTGTGTACTAACCAGGAGTGTGTACTAACCAGGAGTGTGTACTGACCAGGAGTGTGCACTAACCAGGAGTGTGCACTAACCAGGAGTGTGTACTAACCAGGAGTGTGTACTGACCAGGAGTGTGTACTAACCAGGAGTGTGTATATACTAACCAAGGGTGTGTACTAACCAGGGACATGTACTAACCAGGAGTGTGTACTAACCAGGAATGTGTATATACTAACCAGGAGTGTGTACTAACCAGGGACATGTACTAACCAGGGTACTCAATACATTGTACCGTAAATACCTACCACTGTTAATGCTCACACTTCACTCAGTCCCTAGTTCAAGTACATACGCTATGTCAACCAGTTCTGATAGTACATACAGTGCAACTTGCTTATAGTGAGTACCCCCAGGTAACACAGTGCAGTGAATTCTTGTTCATCTGAGGCAATTCATTGTTGAACTTTGGAATTAATGGGTTCAGCGGATTAACAGAATATCCATAACTGTTTTATATTGCTGTTGGTGTTCTAAATGTTGGGGATGAGGAGTTTTGGCAGATAAAGTGGTGGCAGACGATGCGAGTCCAATGTACCCCTTGCACACAATGTCAGTGCAGCCCCTCCCCACGAAAATGATACGTAATGAATTCCTATTAACCTACCGCGGGGTCACTTTTATCAAAGTTTTGGAATCTACATTGAATGGTATTTGGTGTTTTGGGAGTGAGTGGACCTA
>OZ026553.1:728317-733317 GCA_964020155.1 Chondrilla cf. caribensis | reverse complement strand
TTGTCTCAAAAGTGTTGGACAGCCATGTCCCTGTGTGTGTAATCATAGCTGGTCTATATTTGAAGCAATAGTGAACACGAATATATATGTAATGTGATGATATGATGTTACAATGGTACACAGACTAGCTTCAGTGCTTGAGGGTGATGTTGTTAAATTGTGTGCACACACGTCACACACAGACACACACACACACACACACACACACACACACACACACACACACACACACACACACACACACACACACACACACACAGACACACACAGACATACACACACACACACACACACACACACACACACACACACACACACACACACACACACACTGGGACACGCACACACACACACACACACACACACACACACACACACACACACACACACACTGGGACACACACACACACACACACACACACACACACACACACACACACGCACACACACACACACACAGTGACACACACTGGGACACGCACACACACACACACATACACACACACACATGCACTGACACACACACTGGCACACGCACACAGGTTTGTAGAACTGAAAATGTTATCATCATATGCTTGTATTTGATTTAGCTAGAGAGCAACTAATATGGTGTGACACACACTGCAACCAGTCAACCATGTTGCTGAGAACATGCTCGCCAATCTTCTCGCATTCCTACAGTGGCAGCCATATACAGTGTACCCTGAGGCACTGTAGTGCTTCACACATACTTGTGAAGTATTAGAAGCCATTAGAAAGTACATTATTGTTCTAGTAATGAAGTAGTGTGAAGCAGCTGTAGGGACTTGTCATGTGAGACTCCTGGGATGAAGTTTTCATAGGTCATTATTGTTCATTTTGTCTGGTCACTCCTACAGCCCCGCCCCTGTAAAATAAAGGGTCTCCCTCACCCTTATGTCAAGATGTACCTACTTCCGGATGTGCACAAGAGTAATAAACATAAAACGAAAACTGTTGAGAATTCAAGAAATCCAACATATCATGAAACAGTAAGCAGTGTGTGTATGTATGTACATGTTTGTGTGTGTGTGAGTGTGTGTATGTGCATGTTTGTGCATGCATGTGTGTGTGTGTGTGTGTGTGTGTGTGTGTGTGTGTGTGTGTGTGTGTGTGCCATATTTGTGTGTGTGTGTTATGTACCTGTGTGTGTTGTGTGTATTCCTCTCCAACACACCTCCCATCACTCCCTCCCTCCCTCCAGTTCAACTACTCCTTCCACCAAGAGCCTCTCGAATCCTTCTGCCTTCAAATATCAGTCTGGACAAAAAGCCTTCTGGGCAAAGAATGCCTTGGGAAGACGGAGATCCAGCTGGAGCTGCTGAAGCTGTTGAACGGTGTTAGCAGCTGGTTCGACCTCGAGCAGACATCGGAGAAGGTGCTCCCGTGGTCCTCCACCCACCCCACCACGCCCTCCAGCTCCTCTCAATCCTCCCTATCAAAATGAAATTTAATTATGCAGATATTCTTATTTTTTGAATTGTAATTCCAGTTAATATTTTTTTCAACATTGTTGTTTTTATTTGTTTGTTTACTTGTTGGTTACATTTGTTTTAATATGGACAATGCAAAATTATTGACAACTTCATTATGCTTTTATAGAATAAACATTAGATGTATATAACTTAATAATAATTATTGTTGTACATATTTGTAGACTTTTGTATTTTATTGTAATTTAATG
This sequence comes from Chondrilla cf. caribensis, assembly GCA_964020155.1. Taxonomy (NCBI): domain Eukaryota; kingdom Metazoa; phylum Porifera; class Demospongiae; order Chondrillida; family Chondrillidae; genus Chondrilla; species Chondrilla cf. caribensis. Next base: position 731,615 of record OZ026553.1, on the reverse strand, counting down.
TCATTATAGTAATTATTATTGATAATTAATTTTATATAATTCATGTAAATAAAATTTTAATAAATGATGTATGTGAACCTGTTATGACAATTAAATTAATTGATGATAATAAGACATGACATTGTATTATAATACGTATACGTATATATTATGATTATTTTATTATTTAATATGTACATACGTTATAATTATATATATATATGATGTATTGCTAATTATGAGCTTAAGATAAAATTTAATAATATTAATATAAAAATACAATTATCATAAAGTAATTCCATTACAATATATATCTATATAATAGTATTATTAAACATAAAATAATATTATTAAAATACTTGTAATATGTAATATACATGTACAAAATTTGATTCAATATAATATTATTATTATGTTATATACATGGATCATTAGTTGCACCGTATAGCGGTAAATTTTCACAGGACAAAATTTTCGTGGATGATTCCAAAAATGAAAATTCCCAGATAAAATTTTCGCAGTTGCTGGCTACAGTCATATGATAGAACAATGAGAACGGCTATTTTGCAGATTTATTTTTGCAAATGTTAGACCAACCACTGAATCCACGAAAATTTTGTCCCGTGAAAATTTCCCGCTATACGGTAACCCTCTAGCTGCCATCATACACATGCACCCTTGAACTATGTCATGTACAGTATAGAATATTATGTCCACAGTTTTATGGGGTGTATTACTGAAAACTGCAAGGCCAATTTCAAAATGCCAAGAATTAAAAATTGGGCTGGAATTCAACTAAAAAACACTTTGTTGAAGTTTGTTCACCTTCGTTCCTTCAAACCTGCATCTTATGTATTATTGAGTGTGGGGGCGGCAACCCTAAATTTTTCAACTTGAATTACGTGCTTTAATTATAGGAAAGGAAACTACCCAGCCCTTTAATAAGTCTTCCTATAAGTTTGTTAAACAGGTTCTATGAGGTGGCCAGTGGCATCTAATTCCATCTATTATGATTATGTATGACATATTGTGTCCTAGTGTCATTTGACATGCTGCACTATAATAATAATTGTCTATAACTACAACTTCGCTATGTACTTAGCCAATGATTGTATGTGCCTGAAGAAGCCCGTGATGGGCGAAACGTTGCACGAATGATTAATTTGTGAAAAAAATTGTTTGAATATCACTATAGACATGTCAAACAATACTGTCCTACAACTGTAAAGAAATACAACCAACATGTCTAACAACTTTCACATGATGATAGCAACCAAGTATTTTAACCATGGATGGATGAAGAATACATATCATACATCACTAAGTGTAATATTATTCGAATCAATATTCGGACACAATATATTAAATGTTATTATAGTGTCGATTGATTCGCGATGAATTGTGCTCTATCGAAAAAAATGTACTCCTCCTTAATGATATTCATAGTCACAGTCATGGTCGCAGATAGTTGCGGTCAGCTCCGATGTATAATTCAGCGACGCGCCTATATTCGCCACTTCACACACACGCACGAGGGAGCAATTATTGTGATTGCTATCTTGTAGCCGTTTCGCCAGTCTTGTTCAGAGGAGATCTAAGACAGCCTATTTCCACCTTCTGCAAATCGTTGGGAGACTCTTTGTGCGCGTCTTTACCGCTTTCAGCGTCTTGTGGTTGGAGTCTTGAAAGAAGAAAGCGTTTCTTGTTCGCTAGCTTTCGACGGGTGAGTGTTTTGGAGGAGAGGCCTTACAAATACTCTGCACGTGGTTTTATAGAGGAGAGTTTGTCTGTGCTGAACTTTTGTCATCAAACACTTGTTGTCTTCTTCCGTAGCCCTCGCCATTGAAATGTTGGTCGACAAAAGTATGATGTCCAATGCCCTTCGGATCTTAACGTTCTTGTTACTAGCGCTTCCAGCTCAACTGACTGAAAGCGGAGAATCACCATCAGGATGGGGAAGCAGCAGCGGTGTGTTTTCCTGTGTTCTACAAGCGCTCTAGCGCTTGTTGTAAATTTTATCGTTTACCGTTCGGGATTTGAATGTATGAATCTGATTGACAGGGCAGCGCTTCACGCTCGAAATAAGTACAACTCGAAGGAATTTGCTCAAATCCACACCACACGTGTTGGTTCTACGAGCAGAAAGGTTCTGTTCGTAATGGATTGTTTTCCTAGCAAAAACAACAGTTACCATATGATTTATTATTCATAATTCGCAGTTAATCCACTGCAATCCAAACAAGTTATCTCTGGCCTTCGACTAAACTCGTACAGGTTCCTATGCGTCTCTGCAAGTTTAAATGGCGCTCAATTGTGTATGGGAACATGTTCGTGGTACTGTATTTGCCGTTTTGTACCTGGTTTGAAGTTCGTGAGCTTGTAGACGCTAGACCTAGTATTTATTTATCTTGAAACGACATTTGAATGGATTTTCGGTCTTTCTCCCTCCTCTCTTAGCAGCGTTATGTTCTGTTCGCGGCAAGTTCGAATGCCGGTCAGGAGACTGTATCCCTCTGATTTGGAAGTGTGACGGTGAATCTGACTGTTCAGACGGCTCAGACGAAGAAAACTGCAGTGAGTGTTTACGTAGCGTGTTCATTACCAGTGATAACTTGGTGATTTGCAAGCTGCCAGTGTTGATTTGTGTTGGTGTGTGTGTGTGCGTGTGTGTGTGTGTGTGTGTATGTGTGTGTGTGTGTGTGTGTGTGTGTGTGTACGGTGTATAGACAATGTACGTAAATAAGTGATCGTGGATGAAGTGGCACCAATGAACACAAATTCTCCGACTAGGGTGCATCAGTAGTAGTACAGTCAGTACATAGCAGTCATTGTGTATCATATATGGGCCTATGAATTATCCCAGTGGAAAATTCTCAAATTTTCACATGTCTTTGCAAATTACAACTTGCAAATTTTTTCTGTCACGAACTGTACCTTAATGTGCTACTGACAAATTTACAAATTGGAACAGAAATCATTGTGTTTGAAAGGAGTTGCTGGATTGTTCTGGCAGAGCTTCCCTTGTGCACGGTCTTCCTTGAACTGGGCGCAACACTCTGGTTCTGCTCAACAGGAGATTTTTAACTTGCTCACAAGTATGATGCTGTATAGAGGGGATTTTTTACAGATGGCTCCAAAAATGGAAATTCGCGGATGCTGGCCACAGTTGCGTGATAGAACAACGAGAATGCCTAATTCACGGATGTTAGGCCAACCGTGAAATCTGCGAAAATTTTGTCCTGCGAAAATTTTGTCCTGCGAAAATTTACCGCTATATGATATTTTCACCAAACAGAGGCGAAATGCACCATAGCAAATT
>OZ026553.1:720817-723317 GCA_964020155.1 Chondrilla cf. caribensis | reverse complement strand
ACACACACACACACACACACACACACACACACACACACACACACACACACACACACACACACACACACACACATACACACACACACACACACACACACACACACACACACACACACACACACACCACACACACACACACACGCACACACACACAATGTATCATTGTTTCATCTACACATGTTTGCATACACATGAATAGCACCAAGACAAACATACTCAATTCCACCATATATCAACACACTGTAGTATTGAGCTCAACTGGACCTACGTACATATGCACAAGTATGTACCCACATAATATGTACATACATACATTCACCCTATACTTTTAAATTGTCACCGTGGTACACTCCACCTAATAACAAACATTCCACGTACAATTGAGCGCATAAAATTGCATTTGATATTGAGATCAAGTTAACCTGTATGTACACGTGTCCACACAAGGTAGACGGTAGCAGACGTGTTCCTTTTCGTCTCCACGCGGCCGCACAATGCCGTTACAGATGTCAGGCAGCAGGTAATGCTGACACCTTGTCTACGAAAACAGGTCAGCATTCTAACGGCGGTTCCTCAAAAAACGGGTGCACATTCTGTGAATGTCGTGCTTTCAAACCGTGTATAATCTGTTGCGTGAAAGGGCAAAGATGAATGGCCTCCACTGTTAACAGCCAATGATCCCTCCGATGTTGTTGCATTTTTGGATGACTAGTGTAATCGGAGAAAGCAGCAGAGGTAGAACAGCGTCTTGTGATACCTCCCCTCCGCATTAGGGTGGCCTGTGGTTGTTCGTGTGAAATTGGACCCTCCGTAAACATTGGAGGGATGGTAGAACCTAATGCATTGAGACCACCTGTGGGACCAGTTGAAGTACAGTAGAACCTCACAATTGAGACCACCTATGGGACCAGTTGAAGTACAGTAGAACCTCACAATTGAGACCACCTATGGGACCAGTTGAAGTACAGTAGAACCTCACAATTGAGACCACCCATGGGACCAGTTGAAGTACAGTAGAACCTCACAATTGAGACCACCCATGGGACCAGTTGAAGTACAGTAGAACCTTACAATTGAGACCACCTATGGGACCAGTTGAAGTACAGTAGAACCTCACAATTGAGACCACCTGTGGGACCAGTTGAAGTACAGTAGAACCTCACAATTGAGACCACCTATGGGACCAGTTGAAGTACAGTAGAACCTTACCATTGAGACCACCTATGGGACCAGTTGAAGTACAGTAGAACCTTACAATTGAGACCACCTATGGGACCAGTTGAAGTACAGTAGAACCTCACAATTGAGACCACCTATGGGACCAGTTGAAGTACAGTAGAACCTCACAATTGAGACCACCTATGGGACCAATTAAAGTACAGTAGAACCTCACAATTGAGACCACCTATGGGACCAGTTGAAGTACAGTAGAACCTCACAATTGAGACCACCTATGGGACCAGTTGAAGTACAGTAGAACCTCACAATTGAGACCACCTGTGGGACCAGTTGAAGTACAGTAGAACCTCACAATTGAGACCACCTATGGGACCAGTTGAAGTACAGTAGAACCTCACAATTGAGACCACCTATGGGACCAGTTGAAGTACAGTAGAACCTCACAATTGAGACCACCTGTGGGACCAGTTGAAGTACAGTAGAACCTCACAATTGAGACCACCTATGGGACCAGTTGAAGTACAGTAGAACCTCACAATTGAGACCACCTGTGGGACCAGTTGAAGTACAGTAGAACCTCACAATTGAGACCACCTATGGGACCAATTAAAGTACAGTAGAACCTCACAATTGAGACCACCTGTGGGACCAGTTGAAGTACAGAGTTTCTTAATTGACACACACTCACACACATGCACGCACACACACACACGCACGCACGCACACACACACACACACACACACACACACACACACACACACACACACACACACACACACACGGAATTCCACCAATGGACCCACCTGTAGCTTGATGTTAGTTAGGTACACCCACATGTCGAGATGCTCATGTACCCCAGCTACCAACAGTGAGAAAGTCATGACTTGTCAGGACAACCTCTTTGTAGTACTGATGGTCCACTTTGCTTGCATCTATTCACTGCTGTCAGGGTGAAAGTTACTGTAGCACCTATTGGTATGGTGATACACCTGGTGTGTTTAGCTACAAATGTTTGAGAGGAGGCCATTGTAGTTCAGTGAGTGTGTGTTTGAGAGAGGAGACCACTGTAGTTCAGTGAGTGTGTGTTTGAGAGGAGACCACTGTAGTCCAGTGAGTGTGTGTTTGAGAGGAGACCACTGTAGTCCAGTGAGTGTGTGTTTGAGAGGAGACCACTGTAGTCCAGTGAGTGTGTGTTTGAGAGGAGACCACTGTAGTCCAGTGAGTGTGTGTTTGAGAGGAGACCACTGTAGTCCAGTGAGTGTGTGTTTGAGAGGAGACCACTGTAGTCCAGTGAGTGTGTGTTTGAGAGGAGACCACTGT
>OZ026553.1:710817-713317 GCA_964020155.1 Chondrilla cf. caribensis | reverse complement strand
TAGTTGATTGACCTCAATGATTTAATACATCTTGATCATTGAAATATTGATTACAGTCCATTTGCTGACCTCGAAATGTATTTTTTTGAGATCTTGAGTGCTAGGTTCAAGTAAGGTGCAGAGGATTAGAATGCACACTTGTGTTGTGCAACCATGCATTAAGATTGTGTAATTATGTGTCAATATTGTGCAATTGTGCACTCTGATTGTGCAAACTTGAACTGAAGGGCCTCAACTTGTATCAGCTTGGAAACTGACCACTAGTCACGAATAGTAGAAAGTTTGTGTACAGTAGTTGTTGTGGTGCAAGATACAACAATGTGTGAGGGGGTTGTTGTGAAGTGGTGATCCTGGGGAGGTGATAGTTGTGAAGTGGTGATCCTGGGGAGGTGATAGTTGTGAAGTAGAGATCCTGGGGAGGTGATAGCTGTGGAGTGGGGATCCTGGGGAGGTGATAGTTGTGAAGCGGGGATCCTTGGGAGGTGATAGTTGTGAAGCGGGGATCCTGGGGAGGTGATAGTTGTGAAGCGGGGATCCTGGGGAGGTGATAGTTGTGAAGTGGTGATCCTTGGGAGGTGATAGTTGTGAAGTGGTGATCCTTGGGAGGTGATAGTTGTGAAGTGGTGATCCTGGGGAGGTGATAGTTGTGAAGTGGTGATCCTGGGGATGTATGTTAAGTGGTGTCAGTGTAGAAGTGACATTAGTGTGTGTGCACGCACATACATGTACTCCTGTTTGTTTTCCTGTGTGTGTTCCCATACAGGTGAAATCCGAGGTGAAATCCGATGCACATTAAATGAGTACCAATGCCGCTACATCCCTGAGTGTATTTCCGGAGAGAAGGTTTGTGACAGATCTATTGACTGTTACGATGGATCAGATGAAATAGGCTGCTGTGAGTGTTTGTTGTGTACTTGTTGTTGTTGTTGTTTGGCAGTGTTGTTATTTGTTTCATGCTTATTTGTCACTACAAATGTTGCGTGTTTGTTGTTGTCTGTTGCCAAATTTCACCAGACTGAAATAAGTAACAAATATTTACTAATATCCATGTTGTTGTTGTTGTTGTTTACACAATAGACAAGTGTGTGTGTGTGTGTGTGTGTGTGTGTGTGAATATTGAATATTTTAATGTACTTGTTTACAGCTCGCTCGATGACCACCTGTGATGGCGACCATGGTTGTGAACAGCTGTGTATTCAAACGAAACACAGCTTCTATTGCAAATGTGGACCCGGCTATCAGCTCAACCGTTTTGATGGCCGATCCTGCATAGGTGAGTTCATGTGTACTGAGCTGCACAGTGAAGGTTACTAACTCTCTTCGAGGTTTTCCTTGATCAAACATGAGGATATGCGAGAATTTTTCTCCATTCTTTCCCACTGCTCAGATATTGATGAGTGTGCAACGCCAGGTGTGTGTACGCAGCTGTGTCACAACTCCCCAGGGAGCTACTCATGTGAGTGCGTTGACGGTTACACCCTCCTGGGTGGCAGCTACTGTAAGGCCAGTGGAGACCCCGCCTATCTCCTCTATGCTTCACTGCACTCGATATCGAAGGTCACCTTCAGTGAGACGAGGATCTTTTCTGGACCTTCCACCATTGTGATCCACAACCAGCCTCTCATATCTGGAATAGATTATAATCTAAGGTGGGTGTGTTGATGATGGGGAGGTGATAGTTGTGGGGTGATCCTGGGGAGATGATTGTTGTGAAGTGGTGATCCTGTGGAGGTGATAGTTGTGAAGTGGTGATCCTTGGGAGGTGATAGTTGTGGGGTGATCCTGGGGAGATGATTGTTGTGAAGTGGTGATCCTGGGGAGGTGAGAGTAGTGAAGTGGTGATCCTGGGGAGGTGATATTTGTGAAGTGGTGATCCTGTGGAGGTGATAGTTGTGAAGTGGTGATCCTGGGGAGGTGATAGTTGCGAAGTGGTGATCCTGGGGAGGTGATACGTAGTTGTGAAGTGGTGATCTGGGGAGGTGATAGTTGTGAAGTGGTGATCCTGGAGAGGTGATAGTTGTGAAGTGGTGACCCCAGGGAGGGTGGGATGACGGGAACCCGGCTGTGAAGAACCCCTTCCCTGCTTCCACACCATCACAGTCATGCTTTCTCATACTCACCATCCCATCCTATGTATGCACATCTCCTTCCACACCATCACAGTCATGCTTTCTCATACTCACCATCCCATCCTATGTATGCACATCTCCTTCCACACCATCACAGTCATGCTTTCTCATACTCACCATCCCATCCTATGTATGCACATCTCCTTCCACACCATCACAGTCATGCTTTCTCATACTCACCATCCCATCCTATGTATGCACATCTCCTTCCACACCACACACACATCCCCATCCTTACCTCCACAAACATCCCCATACTCACTGTACACACACCCCCATACTCACCCCACAAACATCCCCATCCTCACCATACATACATCCCCATCCTCACCTCCACAAAGATCCCCATCCTCACCACTGTACACACATCC
>OZ026553.1:703317-705817 GCA_964020155.1 Chondrilla cf. caribensis | reverse complement strand
GATCAAACAGCATCGAAGTGGCCCATCTGAACGGAACTCACAGAAAGAAGCTTATCTGGGATGGCATGGGAACACCGAGGTCGCTGACCATCAACATCAAAGAAAGGTCAGATTCATCCATCCACTATCACTCGGGCATGTTGTGATTATTGTTAATCATGTCCAATCGCACACATTCACCACTGTCATTGCATTGTTTTTTTGTTGATTAATTGAAGGATTGGGTTAATTACATAATGTTCTGCATGTACATGTTGTCAAATTAAACATGTATTTATTGTTTTCATCATTGTCGTGAAACATGTGTACGAATTGGTTCGTCTAGTACAATGGGTCCATCAACTAAAATGGATTCATCAGATGTGAGTGAATCCATCAACTGTAGATGGATTCATCAGCTGTAAATAAATTCATCAACTGTGAATTCATTCATCAACTATACGATGGATCCATCAGCTGAGAATAAATTCATCAACTATATGATGGATCCATCAGCTTTAAATGGATTATTAAACTGTACAATGGATCCATCAGCTGTACGTATATGTGGTAATCGAGTATGCACGTACACAGGATCACCAGGTGTGTGTTTCTTATGATAACAGACTGCTGTATTGGATTGAGTGGGGAGAGAACACTTCTCACATTCAGAGCTCATTCTTGGATGGTACGGGGAGAAAAACAGTGGTTGGCAATCTAAACATGTGGCCACAAGGTTTGGCAGTTGATACAAAGAGTGTTACTAGGAAGATGTACTGGATAGGTTCCATGACCAAGGTGTGTGTGTGTGTGTGTCTGTGTGTGTGTGTGTGTGTGTGTGTGTGTGTGTGTGTGTGTGTGTGTGTGTGTGTGTGTGTGTGTCTTATTCCTACATGCATGTGCAACCATGTGTTCACATACATCCGTGCACAAACATATACACCTTATCACACCTATATCCACGTACACAGGCTGCATACAAGTTGGAGAGTCCGTCCAAGAGTCCGACAGTGGTAATCAGGAACCTACACACACCAGCTGGGCTTGCCGTCATGGACAACAACCTGTACTATACGGAGGTATATTCCATGGAACCCAATGGAGTTGTGAAGGAGTTTAGGGAGGGTGGTCCGGATAGAATCCTGTCGAATCGTCTTGAGTCTCCATATGAAGTTAAGGCTTATGATCGAAGTATGATGGGAAAAACTGGTGAGTGGTGCTGTGTCTGTGTGTGTGTATGTTTGTGCTTGTCTTCCCATTCATGCAGTATTATATATTCAAAGTGCATCCTGTTGATATGACATCCTAACTCCTTCCTCCCTCCAGATCTATACCGATTTCACCCCTGCTCCTCCTTCTCCTCTTCAACTGGTTGCAGTCACCTTTGTCTGCCCTCCGGTCCCTATGGAATGCACGGGACTCCCCCTTCGAGGTATTCCTGCGCCTGTCCCAGTGGCATCAGACTTGAGAATGACAATAAGACGTGCAAACAAGGTGAACACTGGCTTGGTTCTAAGATTGTCATTCTGTCTAATTTTGTAGGTACAGTGGAACCTCTCTATAAAGGACACATTGGGACTGGCTAATTTGTCCACTGTAGAGAGGTTGTCCACTCTTCAGAGGTGAAAAATGTATTAACACTATAGGAGAGTTCATTTTTGGGGCCTAAGAAAGTGTCCTTTGTAGGGAGGTATTTTTCTTAGGTGTCCTATTTTATTGGGAGAGTCCTTTATTAGAGGTTCCACTGTATTATAATATGTACGTATTATATACATACATATGTGCATGTACCGCATACAGCTAGGTGCAGACTACTGTTGGATGTGTGAATCACATCTGTATATGCAAGTCCATGCATATAACTACATGTACCAGTACACACACACACACACACACACACACACACACACACACACACACACACACACACACACACACACACACACACACACACACACACACACACACACACACACACACACACACACACACACACACACACACACACACACACACACACACACACACACACACACACACACACACACACACACACACACAATACCATGATATACGTATAATCTGTGTCTTTCATAGCTCCTCACAAATTTCTCATTTATGGGACTGTTGGAGCTGTACATCGCATCTCCATGGATACCAGCGACATGGCCGACGTTGTTATCAACCAAGATGCTGGATATGCTCTGAGCGTGGACTTCACCACTACCAGGGAGCCTCTCACATCTAAGATGAACGGCTTGCAATTTGAAATGGACGGATATATTTTCTGGAGTGAGAACGGTGGCTTCATCAAGAGAATGTGGCTCAATGGTTCTTGTCCTGAAAGCAATTGTACCTTCTTCACAAGTGCCGGATCCCCTAGGGGTCTCGCTGTGGATTGGGTCACTGGAAATGTATATTTTGTGGACCTAAAGAGCCAAACTCTACGTGTTGTGTCTTATGATGGGCAATTTACTAAGACAATTGTAAGTGGACATCTGGACAAACCCCGAGCTGTTGC
>OZ026553.1:688317-693317 GCA_964020155.1 Chondrilla cf. caribensis | reverse complement strand
TGCTGTCAGGTTCGAGCACAAACTTTTCCTGAACGAATGGTATGGTATGGTATGGTATGAATGCCTTCGATTTGGCGGTGACCCTTTCGTAACTAACGCCAATGGTCGAACAGCCTTTCATGTAGCGTGTGCTTCTTCTAGTTCGAGTCAGAGAACAGACAAGGGTTAGTCACTCTACACTTCCAGTATCATACATTCACGATTGTACAGTTGGACCATCCAAATGGTAAACGTGTGTTTGACCGTCAAGCAAGTAGAGTGGCCCGTGTAGCCAGAGGTTCTGGTACCAGCATATGAGAAGTGGAGGAGCTGATCAAACAGTATGGGAAGTTTGCCGAGTTAGTGAAGAAGATGGGAGGAATGAAGGGACTGTTCAAAGGTGTGTGTGTGCCATATAATATAGTGTTGATAGTAAAATAGTTAGTCTAGTTTACGGGGTAAGGAACTATATCTTGGGCGATTGAGTTGACGACAACTGCTATCAATTGTACGTCTGTACATCTTCCATATTTCTTCTTCTTTCTCTCCTGGCCTTACTGGATAAATAGAATAAATGGCCTCCTTGATGGCTGCTAATCGTCTAGGTGACAGGGCCTTCTTTCCTATACCAGCACAATTGGATGTGGCCCTCTCAGTCTTGGAATAGCATCTACGAACTAATTGTACAGCAAAATTTGCCTGAGAATTTGCTACCTTGTAACACTCATCGACGATTTCCGACTTGATCTCCACCGATGATGATGTTGAGTTGTAGTCGATAAAAACTTTATCATACTCGAAAGTATCCTGCGTGACTGACGGATGGGTGTTAGTGGGTAGTTGTGGTGTGCATGGAGTCTGCTTGACTGACAGATGAGTGTGAGTGGGTGGTTGTGGTGGATAAGAAGTTGGTGTGAGTGACGGATGAGTGTGAGTGGGTGGTTGTGGTGGGTAAGAAGTTGGTGTGAGTGACGGATGAGTGTGAGTGGGTGGTTGTGGTGGATAAGGAGTTGGTGTGACTGACGGATGAGTGTGAGTGGGTGGTTGTGGTTGGTAAGGAGTTGGTGTGAGTGACGGATGAGTGTGAGTGGGTGGTTGTGGTGGGTATGGAACATATACGTCTTATCTTCTTCTGCGAAGTCGATTAGTGAAACCTTCACACGTAGGAAATAGCACGTTCCATCGTGTTAATTCCTGCGAGTACTCGCGGACGTTCGCGGACGTTCCCCGCGTAGTGCTCGAAAACCACGCGCCTATCTCGCAAAATTATGGTCAAGTACTTTTAATCAGTACTGTACATACAGAGATTAATAACCATTAATTATTATTACTATTGATCAAATTTAAAGTCATGCATGCATATTGTACTACGTATGCATGTACTTGATTGCACATACGTATATAATCTGTTATTCTTCATGGTGGATATTATATTTGTACATATTATAATTCATTATTATGTTAAACCCGAAATCGAAACATATACAGGAAGATGCATGCAAGCTGTACATGTATAGGTACCTAGAGGTTAATTTTATGTACGTAGATGTTCACCATATATTTCAATGCATGTGGCACATTAAGAGAGAGTGATTGGGTGGGGGAATTAGAGAGGGTTTTATGGATAGAATTCCCAAGAAACAAGTAATCTGCTGCCACCCCCACACTCGAATATAACTTGGGCGGATGAGGTGGTGGAGTCCCCGGTGGGCCTGGTTGGCATGCACTCTGCATGCATACAAGGCATACATAGGCCGTAGCATGTACCGTGCATGTGTTGGTGGAACATACCTGGTCGGGCTGGCTCCACTGCTGGCTGGTCCGGTCCATCTGGTTTTCCTTCAAGACGTCTATGGAGGGAGGTAAAAAGATCCCGTGGGCACGTAGTGGGGGTACATTGGTGGAGTACTTTGCGCAGGCTATGTAACATAATGTACATACAAGGTGTGACTGGTCGAGGGATCTGTCAGCATGCAGGGCCGTGCCGGGCCCACCAGTACTCCAGGCCCACCATAATCCTCCACCTGGTAGAGTGGACCCTCTGGGAGGTCCAGATGAGGTGGTGGAGTCATTGAGAACCTTGAATTTGATAGAGATATCACAATATAAATTCTGACATGAATTTACTGTTAGTAACGTACTGTATAGCAGGAAATTTTCGTGGGACAAAATTTTCATATGATAAAATTTTCACAGATTTCACGGTTAGCCTAACATCCGCGAATTCGGTGTTCTCATTGTTCTATCAGGTGACTGTGGCCAGCATCCATGAAAATTTTATCCACAAATTTTCATTTTTGGAGCCATCTGCGAAAATTTTGTTCTGTGAAAATTTTGCCCAGTGAGAATTTCCCACTATACAGTAGTTGCATGTAAATATTAGAACATCTACAAGATGACTGCTGCAGGTGAGGTCTGCAACAATGCATGTACGTTGTTGGTGTTGATTTGGATATGTACTAGATACATGATGTCATCGTGGCTATTTATAGCATGTTCATTCTATATGAGACTTACATAGGTAGCTGAGAAATGTGAAAATATTATAATAAACGCGTGATCAGCAATAGTGCTGTATTGATAAGTTAATCACGCAATCCATTTGCGAGTGAAGCGTAACGATATTCATAGCATTTTAATTATATGCACGGAATATTGGGTAATACTTTGCAATGAATATCGTTATCTCCACTCTTAATGATATTTATTTGTTTACTGCGTGTAGGGCTAAGGGGCCTTCGGAATCGACGAACGAAGTTGCTTTTTTCCGGAGAACCTGGAGATTTAAGGAGCATGAGATCAAAAAAGCGAAGCTGCTGAGGCCTTTGAAGCGAAAAAGGTAAAGCTATGTTGTATGCCAGATTCTTTGTGGAGATTTTTTGAAAGGACGCTTCACATCGTGGGTGGTCCTGCTTGTGTGAGGGCTTGTGTTTGCGTGTGGGAAGAAATTGCTTCCACCTCTCTCTCTGTCATCTCGACTGACGTGTGTTCTTTCACACGCCTCACGCATCTATGCTACACTAGCTAGGAACAGACGCACTTACCGTGTCCACCTCCACTATCAACGTCAGCTTGTTTCTTAAGCCAGTGAATCGAGAAAGAATCGTTTGAGATGGTTCTCGCTCTTAAGCTTCTCAGGGAGCAAAGGAAGAAAATTTCGTCCCTCCCTTTCTTTGATATCGCCTAACGTAATCTAGTACTGTTTTTACCCACAATCAATACTTCATATTCGGATTGAAGGATATTTTGAAAGTACACGCTATGAACACGACCATAAAATTGATGTTACCACCTATGGGACAAGTTGAAGTACAGTAGAACCTCACAATTGAGACCACCTATGGGACCAGTTGAAGTATAGTAGAACCTCACAATTGAGACCACCTGTGGGACCAGTTGAAGTACAGTAGAACCTCACAATTGAAACCACCTGTGGGACCAGTTGAAGTACAGTAGAACCTCACAATTGAGACCACCTGTAGGACCAGTTGAAGTACAGTAGAACCTCACAATTAAGACCACCTATGGGACCAGTCATAAGAGTGGCCTCAACTGTGAGATGGGCGTACCTCTGATGTCGAAAGTGTAAAGAAATACAGTATAGAAACGGACCAGGAGAAGGTGGTCCTATTACTGAGGTGGTCCTATTACTGAGGTGGTCCTGTTACTGAGGTGGTCCTGTTACTGAGGTGGTCTTATTACTGAGGTGGTCCTGTTACTGAGGCAGTCTTGTTACTGAGGTGGTCCTATTACTGAGGTGGTCTCATTATTGACATGGTCCTATTATTGATGTGGCCCTATTATTGATGTGGTCCTATTATTGACGTGGTCCTATTTCCCAGGTGGTCTTATTATCAAGGTGGTCCTTTTATCGAGGTGGTCCTATCACCAAGGTGGTCCTATTACTGAGGTGGTTTTTTATTGTGTCGCACTGCATTGGTCATTAATATCCATAATCTCACGTTCAACCCTACTTGAATGCAATTGTGTCCATCTTCCTCCAGCCCTCACCCAAAACTCTGCTTCATAGGGTCCTCTGTCATGATAGCTGTAGCGAGAGGAGTCGTCCACTTCATGTCGCCCCTCCCGTTTGTCATCTTTGCATGAGTTTCCTTGCTGTACCTTTCTTCTGCGTTCCTTCTCCAGACAAAAGAAATGAAGAAACTACTCAGGAAAGTCAGTCGCTCCTCCCTCGCTCTGTCGCCCAACAGAAGCGCAACCTCCCTTCACCCCACCGCTCAGCAATCCTCCTCAACACAAGATGCCGTCACGAACAACGGTTCAAAGCTCTCTTCGACTCCAGCGTGGAACCAGGAAGGATATCTCCTCCATCACCTTGGCTCTGTGAATATGAAGCAAGGGTGCAGCGAAGAGGAGCTTCTGTTTGTGATGAGAAACAGTCGAAATGAAGAAAAAGTCGTTCGATCGGTCCACCTCCAACTCACGAATGGACTTCTTGTTGTCACAGATCTGACCGGTCACATACTGATAGAGGAGGATGTGGTGAAGTTGGTCATGTGTATACAGGATTTGCTCTCCAAGGACGTTCAGGACTGTATTGGCATTGTGTTGCCTGTGCCTGCTTCTGAATACCACCTGCATATATTCCAGGCAATGTCTAGTAGAGAGGTGTGTGTGTGTGTGTGTGTGTGTGTGTGTGTGTGTGTGTGTGTGTGTGTGTGTGTGTGTGTTTACGTACCTGTATGTATACGTCCCTGTGTGTGTGTGTGTGTGTGTGTGTGTGTGTGTGTGTGTGTGTGTGTGTGTGTGTGTGTGTTTACGTACCTGTGTGTGTACGTCCCTGTGTGTGTGTGTGTGTGCGTGTGTTTGTGTGTACGTTTACATTTGTATGCCTATAGTATAAGATACCAGCACATTCACGCTACTGGACCTTCTCTCATGTCACATTCAACCAACCTGCTCTCATTCCGAAGGCTGGTGTGATAGTCCAACACCTCAGTCATGCTCTACACCGCAAGGTCAGTGGTGTATCGGACAAACTGAGCCCCTCGCAGAGCAGC
>OZ026553.1:665817-673317 GCA_964020155.1 Chondrilla cf. caribensis | reverse complement strand
GTGTGTGTGTGTGTGTGTGTGTGTGTGTGTTTGTGTGTGTGTGTGCGTGTGTGTGTGCGTGTGAGTTTGTATGTGTGTACATTAATATACATACATACGTAGTATGTATGTACATATGCACCAATGTACAGCATACACGCGCATACATGTGTATTAACCTACTCATTCTCCTCTACAGAGCTCCTCTGCAGTGTGTCCCCTGCTGATGTCCTGCACAAGATAAGGATGGCTCCGAAGCAGGTCCTTGACACCCGGCCGATGTCTCCATCAGTCCTGACTGGATCATCCACCACCCTGGAGCAGATAGAAGGCAGCATTGAGAAGCTGGCCTTCCGATTCAACCAGGTACATGCATGTGTATGTATGTATGTATGTATGTACGTACGTATGTGTGTACGTATGTGTGTACTGTATGTATGTATGTGTGTATGTGTGTACTTATGTTATAATGAATGTGTGTATGCATGTGTGTACATATGTATGTATGTGTGAATGTATGTATGTATGTATGTATGTATGTATGTGTGTATGTATGTATGTACATATGTATGTGTGTATGTGTGTACTTATGTTATAATGAATGTGTGTATGCATGTGTGTACATATGTATGTATGTGTGTATGTATGTATGTACATATGTATGTGTGTATGTATGTGTGTACATATGTGTGTACACCAGTGTTGTGGTAATGGTAATCAGTAATTGTAATTAGCTGTAATTAATTTCACATTTCTAAGTAATCGTAATTTAATCGTAATTGACATTCGTTTAGCTGGAGTAATTGTAATGGTAGTTGATATCAGATAAATTTCTTGTGTAATTGTGCATCAATTACACAATTACATCCAATTTCATTCACTATCTCTCCACTAAACAACACACACTTATAAATGAGAGATATCATATGTATATTCTATGCCTGACTTTGGTAATCACTCAGCAAGTCTATATTTAGTACATCTGTACAAGTGGAAATGGTAATCAGTAATTGTAATTAGCTGTAATTAATTTCACATTTCTAAGTAATCGTAATTTAATCGTAATTGACATTCCTTTAGCTGGAGTAATTGTAATGGTAGTTGATATCAGATAAATTTCTTGTGTAATTGTGATGGTAATCGGTCCTTGAAATATCCAAGTAATTGTAATGGTAATTGATTACTTATAAGCTGTAATTGCCACAACACTGGTGTACACATGTTATAAGGTATGTGTGTATGTATGTATGTGTAGATGTGTGTATATGTGCGTGCTTGTGTGTGTGTGTGTGTGTGTGTGTGTGTGTGTGTGTCTTCTCCCACCTTAGCACCAACCAAACACACTCTGTCCGTCTTATACTCTCAACAGATTGGTAACTGGGTGGCCAGCAGTATTCTGTTCTTTGACATTCCTGAGGAGAGGGCTGATGTTATTGCCAGGTTCATTAACACTGCTAAAGTGAGTCTACAACTGCTGTGTGCATGCGTGTGTGTGTGTGTGTGTGTGTGTGTGTGTGTGTGTGTGTGTGTGTGTGTGTGCGTGTGTATGAATTGAAGAGTGGACAACCTCTCTACAGTGGACAAATTAACTGGTCCCAATGTGTCCTTTATAGAGAGGTTCCCCTGTATTGAGGTTTATGTGGGTGGGGTATGTGTATGCAGGAATGGTGATATGTGTTTTATCTCTACTTCACCCATAGCATTGCTTTGAGATGAGGAATTACAGTGCTGTCATGGCAATAGTAGTCCTCGGATTGGGATCACCCTCTATAAGGAGGTTGAAACTGAGCTGGGAGGTGTGTGTGTGTGTGTGTGTGTGTGTGTGTGTGTGTGTGTGTGTGTGTGTGTGTGTGTGTGTATGTGTGTGTGTGTGTGTACCAGTGTATACCAGTCGATCAATGTGCATACTGTACTGAATATATCACAGTCAAACTCATATAAAATACAGTATATTTATACATAACCACTGAATAGACATGCATACAATTGTCACATCTGGGGATCTCAGGGATACATGGAACATATATTCCTGTTGGTCACCTTGATGCTGGCACTGAACAGTATACTTGTTCCTGTGTGTCACATGCAGTACCGAGGATTACTATCCAACTGTTCACACACGATATTCCTAACGTAACCATTTGATCCTTCTTCTCCCTCTGGTGCTGTGTGCAGGGTGTTTCTAAGAAGCATAAAGAATTCCTGAAGAAGATGAACGATCTGATGGACTCCAAGGTGGGTACAGTGTGAGTGGATGTGCACACCATGTACCGTATATTTATTACAGTATGTACACACAGTGTGTTGTATGGAATATATTGAACTATTTGCTCATACTCCGTATAAATTGTCTATCCCATGATACAACTACCACATATAGTACATACGTACATGCTGTACTATGTACATACAGTTACATACAGTAACATACAGTAACATACAGTATGTATAGTATGGTACCATATACTTACATACATACATACTGCATACATACGTACAGTGTGTACCAGATACATACATACATACATACAATGTCATACATACAGTATGTACCATATACATACATACGTACATACTGCATACATACAGTATGTACCATATACATACATGCATTAATACTGCATACATACAGTATGTACCATATACATACATACATACAGTATGTACCATATACATACATACATACAGTATGTACCATATACATACAGTATGTACCATATACATACATACATACAGTATGTACCATATACATACATACATACAGTATGTACCATATACATACATACATACAATATGTACCATATACATACGTGCATACTGTATCTATTGTGTTTACAGCTGAACTACTCAAAGTACAGAGAGATGCTGGCCAATACGTCTCACCCTGCTGTTCCGTACTTTGGTGTCTTCATGAAGGACCTCACTCAAATCGTTGAGAACAATCCAGACTACATCAAAGGGGGACTGATCAACTTGTTGAAGAGAAAGCAGGTGTGTGTGTGTGTGTGTGTGTGTGTGTGTGTGTGTGTGTGTGTGTGTGTGTGTGTGTGTGTGTGGTGTGTGTGTGTGTGTGTGTGTGTGTGTGTGTGTGTGGCTGTGTGTGTGTACGTATGTGTGTGTGTGTGTGTGTGTGTGTGTGTGTGTGTGTGTGTGTGTGTGTGTGTGTGTGTGTGGCTGTGTGTGTGTGTGTGTGTGTGTGTGTGTGTGTGTGTGTGTGTGTGGCTGTGTGTGTGTGTGTGTGTGTGTGTGTGTGTGTGTGTGTGTGTGTGTACATGCACACACAATCATGACAGACCATTCACAATTCTCTTCCAGATATACAAAGCTTTGCAGGAAATGATGAGTTTCAAACGACAGAAGTACAATTTTCTCTCCGTACAACCGATAAGAGATTACCTCTCACACACACCCCTCATTCCGGAGGACACTCTGCACGAACTCTCCCACAGGAAGGAACCCAAAGCTTCCATCACGTCAGCAACACAATCATCGAACCGGTCTTCCATAGGGTCACTTTCATCACTGGTCAGTTTTTCATCAGGTTTCCTACGGCGATTTCGTCATGCCAGTACCGACTCTATTGCTGGACACTAGATGTTGTTATTGTTGTTGTTGTTATGTTATGACAATGTATTTATACGGCTTTATATCGGACATGTTTGTACAAAACATTATGATTAGTAATTTGTTTGAAATTTTTATATCATGCATTGGATTGAGCTATTATCATTAATTTTGTATTATAATTACAGTGTATGTGAGTTTATATACTTGGAACTTGATTGTTATGAGAGGATTTTGTCAACTACATACGTACCGTATAGCGGGAAATTTTTGCGGATTTCGCGGTTGGCATAACATCCACGAAAATGAAATGAAAATGAAAAAAAAACCTGTGAATTATAGGCGTTCTTGTTGTTCTATCACATGACTGTGGCCAGCAACTGCGAAAATAAATTTTTATCCATGAATATTTATTTTTGGAGCCATCTGTGAAAATTTTGTCCCAGGAAAATTTCCCACTATATGGCATGTGTCTAGGCTGCCCTGATTGCAATTGTGTGATACACATGTACAGGTGTGGGACCCACGAGGATTAGGGGACTGTGCCCCCCCTCCCTCCGATATATTTTCCCAACTTGAGATAAAAATTGATGCAGGCAATTGCAATATGAGTTGTTGCCATTGAAAAGTCGAATATAAGGGATTTATATATCCTCAAACTGTTTTTCCACTGAGCCAGAGAAAAAAGATTCACCTATACATAATGTTGGATTGGATAAACGTGCACGTGCATGTATGTATTTAAATAACTCCTGTCCTCGATTGGTACAACATTGATTAAAAACCACCAATCATTTCAAATCAGTTAAAATTAATTTTAAAGTCGTCCGCTATAACAAAAATAGCAGATAATGACACATGCAAAACATGACCCAAAAAATAAATTAAGATTGATAATTACTAATAGTTGTGTTTGGCAGTAACAGCCCCCTTCTATTACAATAATAATTAATTAAAAAGATTGATATATATTGTTAGATTGAAAAGATAAATTGTTGTTTCAGTCCTGTCACTTGAACAAGAACGTCTCCAAATTTGTGAGTCTTTGGTCCAAAGATGTCTGTGTGTGTGTGTGTGTGTGTGTGTGTGTGTGTGTGTGTGTGTGTGTGTGTGTGTGTGTACATACAGTTGTGAAGGAGAAGAAAATTGCACTGAAGGAGGTTCAACCCCACACGCAGAATATACAATATCATCTTCAACAACCACTCACCACCAAAGAGTCTAGATGCTGTATTGCGCCAACGCACTCCACAAAAATACGGTCCTGAAGGAAGCAAGGAGAACTTGATAGTACTTAATTTATGTACTACTGCAGATAGACACTGGACACCACTTCATTGAGGATAGTTGCAGAATTGGGGAAAATAGTCTGAAGAGTAAATTCCCACTACCAGCTGTGTATGCTGCATACACACACACACACACACACACACACACACACACACACACACACACACACACACACACACAAACACACACACACACACACACACACACACACACACACACAAGCACACACACACACACACACACACACACACACACACACAAACACACACACACACACACACACACACACACACACACACACACACACACACACACCTTATCCAAAGTTAGAATAGAATTGTCACACTCTCTATCTTCCATGCAACTAAACAAATTGGACTCCTGTATGCAGAGAATAGCCAATGAAGCAGACAGCATACATATTATATAAGTACGTACAGTACACAGCATACACCGTAGTATTGTATGTGTGCACACTATACAGTACATTGCGAAAATGGTTGAACGGTTAGGTCCCATCATATATCGAATGTAATTCACTAGCCATTCCATTCCACTGTCAACTGTTTACAAGGAAGTTAGGCTAATCGCATCTATCGCTAAGCACGTTCATAAGCTGCAGCTCAAACGTATTGTGTACACAGGTCTCAATGTACTAACATTGGTAGATGTTCAAAATTTTTCACATCTCAGACACAAGTGGTCCTTCGTTGCTAGTATCGTGTTCTTGTCATATGCCACGCAACAAACGACAAAGGACACGCAAACAACGTTGGACCCATAGATAAACACTGCAATACTATGCGAGTCCATCCCAGGATGGTAGGAAGCAGTACAAGCAATGTACCATGCAAGTGCACGCGTGTGGAGATGGACGTTTGACATTCCAAACCCTGCAGTGATCCTGTAAGGCATGGAGGCTTCCGGCTGCATCCACTCACCTTCCAAGAATCACCACGTCGAGTGGGAAAGGGAGAACATCCCAACTATGTTATCATACGTATTCCACGGGAAGGACAGATATATATTTTTTTCTTTCATTTGCGGTAGGTACGTACAAGTACATAACTTTGGAGATGATGATAATATTATGTTTACGTAATACGCGTTTCTATGTGTAATTGCAGCTGTTGATTTGTATTATATTTTATATTGTGTGAAAAAGGGATGGAGGTGTAATGATGGCCGATTTCCAAACATCGAGAAAAAGAAATTTGGCTAGCATTTGAGTGCAAAGGAACCACGGAATGTATCATCTTCGGTGAATGTTCTTTAAAACTAAAATAGACTCCCCATTGGGTTTTAGTTTATCAGGTAATTTTATTGCTGACACAAAAACTTTTCTTTACCTGCCTGGTGGTCTACACCCATATGCTCATCACCACAACCCCTTACATCCATCCCTCACAGATAACCATCACTCCCGCTACAAACCTTCACACTCCTCATCCTTACCTCTCATCTACACCTTCACACTAACCAGCCACTACTTCAACTTGTCACCCTCCCCTCACACTTGTTACCCTCCCCTCACACTTATCACCCTCCCCTCACACTTGACACCCTCCCCTCACACTTGTCATCCTCCCCTCACACCTATCATCCTCCCCTCACACCTATCATCCTCCCCTCACACTTGTCACCCTCCCCTCACACCTATCACCTTCCCCTCACACTTATTATCCTCCCCTCACACTTGTCACCCTCCCCTCACACTTATCACTCTCCCCTCACACTTATCACCCTCTCCTCACCCCACAAATCACACACACTCACCACTTCCTTCACTGCTGCTGGTAGAACATCTCTGACCTGCTGAGCTAGGAAGCCAACCTGTGTTCTGTGAGTCTCGCATTTCATCATCTTTGCTACCGAACGCTTGTACCTGTAAGTATACACACCAAGTTGTCTGATGTTGTTCAACTGCTCTGAGGAGCTCACCTAGAGAGGAAAACAGAGTGAGTGGAACAGGAAACCATCTACTTTATTACCCAGAAGAAAATTACTGTAATGTACTGTATCCCATGTACAGTATCCCACGCACTGTATCCCATGTACAGTATCCCATGTACAGTATCCCATGTACAGTATCCCATGTACTGTATCCCATGTACTATATCCCATGTACACTATCCCATGTACTGTATCCCATGTACTGTATCCCATGTACAGTATCCCATGTACTATATCCCATGTACAGTATCCCATGTACTGTATCCCATGTACTGTATCCCATGCACCGCATCCCATGTATTGTATCCCATGTACTACATACCATATACAGTGCACTTACTGGGCCTATATCCTCTTTCAATCTTGCATCCGAAGGTTGAAGAAGTTGACCTGTGAGATTCAAATTTCCGGCCACCGACAATGCCTCAGTGGGTGTGTCCACGTTGATCCCCACTTTACCCTGGAAGACACAGGATCAGAAGTGAATCAAAGACAACACTCGAGGTAGAGTGACCTTCTAGCTAGGAGGAAATTTGACTCAAAGATAAAAGCTATGATGGAGTGATGTACTGTATATACAGTGCCAGGAGTAGCAATGTGTTGAATCGAAGATGAAACTTAGGATGGAGTGATGTATATGCATTGCCAGGAGTAGCAATGTGTTGAATCAAAGATGAAACTCAAGATAGACTGATGTACTGTACGTATATACAT
>OZ026553.1:625817-663317 GCA_964020155.1 Chondrilla cf. caribensis | reverse complement strand
CACACACACACACTAACACACAAACACACACACACACACACACACACACACACACACACACACACACACACACACAATGTACACTGTATACTATCCCGTACATGTAGGGTACACAACAACCCTCTGTACCTACAGTACACACAGCATACTGCACTCACAGCTCTTCCAGAGCTCCACTGCACATGGTTGCCCAGGTGTCAACCTTGTAGGCCATCCACTTCAGACTGTGAATCCTGGACTCGTTGAGAGCATGCAGTCGTGAGGGGCCAGACAACCCGGAGCTCAACTGGCCATGCATGCTGTCATCTACATGTAAAGGACACACAGCATACAGGGTTTTATATGTACATACGTTACATGTAGTATCTACAATAAATACATACAGTACATAGAGTACACACAGTACATACAGTACATACAGTACACACAGTACATACAATACACACAGTACACACACTACACACAGTACACACAGTATACACAGTACACACAGTATACACAGTACACACAGTACACACAGTACATACAGTATACACAGTACACACAGTACACACAGTATACACAGTACATACAGTACACACAGTACACACAGTATACACAGTACACACAGTATACACAGTACACACAGTATACACAGTACACACAGTACACACAGTACGTTCAGATCTGATGAAATTGGATGGTGAGAACTGTAACATGCTCACACAAGCCAGCATGGCAGTGCAAACACTCTGTCCCACAATTTAAGCTGCTGTGGTGTACCTGAATGTGGCGAAGACCTTTCTTTATCGCTGCAATCTCTGTCACTAGCTCTTCTCTTTCTCACAGAATTCCTCAAGGAGGCCTTCCCTGTGCTGGAATTTGCATCCCTGAATTGTCAGAGAAAACAGACTACGTACCTCCTGCCACACACACCCAAGTTTAGCTGTGCCCATTGACATCTACCGTCATATATGTATGTAGTTGAACCAATAACACACCAAATGCAGTCTACATGTCTTGCTTAGTAAGTACCTTGAAGGGTACACCAAATCTGTACTTCTTACCAGAGGTACTTGCTATCAGTACTGGTTGACATAGTGTACATGAGCTAGGGACTGAGTGGAGTGTACATACGTATGTACTAACCAGGGTATGTCAGATTATGAAGATTTCACTGAACTGAGAAAAATCCTCAATCTAACAACTTGACAATCTGACAAATTAATTATTGCAAAAGAGAGTCGGATTATCAAGAGTCCCACTAAGTTATGTATAACAACTTGGCAATCCAACATGGCATTTGACGCAAAAAGAGAGTCGGATTATCAAGAGTCTCACTAAGCCAATAGGCAATACAACATGGCATTTGTCCCAAAAGAGAGTCGGATTATCAAGAGTCCCACTAATCCATGTATAACAGCTTGGTGAGTTGACGTGTTTAGCTGATTTGTTAGGTGAATAGAGTTGGCTAGTAGAGGCTCCCCTGTACATACACACAAAGTCACCCCTCCCCACTCACGTGCTGACTGGAGTAATGGTGGGACAACTGGTGTCACATGTTGAGGGTGTATTAACAGGTGCCATGGGTGCTGAGAACAACATGGCCGCCGACTGGATGGCTACTAGTGACGATGAAGGCCAGGGTAGGGGAATTCCAGATAGCTGGAGAGGCAGAGAGGGGAAAACCCTTTAATTAGACATTGAGTGAGTCCTTTTCAACGTTACTCCTGGTCATCACAAGGTGTGGAGCACCTCCAAAGAGGTGTGTACATACATTTGTAGTTACTATAATACCAGAAGTGTGTACTAACCAGGAGTGTGTACTTAACCAGGAGCGTGTAATAACCGGGAGTGTATACTAACCAGGGGTGTGTACTAACCAGGAGTGTGTACTAATCAGGAGTGTGTGCTAACCAGAAGTGTGTACTAACCAGGAGTGTGTACTAACCAGAAGTGTGTGCTAACCAGGAGTGTGTACTAACCAGGAGTATGTACTAACCAGGAGTGTGTACTAACCAGGAGTGTGTACTAACCAGGAGTGTGTACTAACCAGAAGTGTGTACTAACCAGGAGTATGTACTAACCAGGAGTGTGTACAAACCAGAAGTGTGTACTAACCAGGAGTGTGTACCAACCAGGAGTGTGTACTAACCAGGAGTGTGTACTAACCAGCTAGGAGCATGTACTAACCAGGAGTGTATACTAACCAGGGTATTAAAGCAAGCAAGTGTATTAATAAATTGTAGACACTCAGGCTGTCCTTCCTAACCGAGAATCCCTATTCTGGACATTTTGGCTTCATATAGCTAATAAATGGATTCACTCTGATGTCATCCTGAAATGAAATGAAGTTTTACTTAGGCATGACCATTCAAGTGATCCAGACGCTTGATGATCGAATCCATTAGCATCTATACATGTACTGCTAGGCACTACGTATGGTGATGAGATTGCATCATTAAGCTGGGATAGGTAACAACGTCAAAACGTCACCAAGGGGGGTCTCATCCTGTTTGAAGTAGGTTCGCCATAATATTGAATTGTAGTGGATTCCGGAACGAATGCCAGAAGTACAGCTAGTCGGGCACACCACGCACACATGCACCTACATTGTATGGTAGGCTGTGTGATTACTGTCAAATGTTTGAAATTCCAGAGACTGCGACTCGTGACGTTTCTGTGAATCTCACAGGATTCACTGCAGTGTGGGGCGATATCCCAAATCACGCATGTGGTAAATAGTCTATTGGGAATACTGCGATTGTTACGAGCATAGAATGCTGTTAGTCTGACAAGAAGAATATCTGATGACAAGAGCTGATTTTGTGGGTCCCTTATAAGTTTGTCTTAACGAGATTCTATTGGAGCTAATTTTCATCAGATGTGCAAGAGCATGTTCACAGGAGGTCAGCAGTGATTGGTCAGCAGTAATAGGTCCCTCATGTAGGTCAGTCATGTAGGTCAGTCATGTAGGTCAGTCATGTAGGTCAGTCATGTAGGTCAGTCATGTAGGTCAGTCATGTAGGGCCCTCATGTCGGTCAGTGATATTGGTCCCTCATGTCAGTCAGTGATGTTGGTCCCTCATGTAGGTCAGTGATGTTGGTCGGTCATGTTGGTCGGTCATGTAGGTCTGTCATGTAGTTCGGTCATGTAGGTCAGTCATGTAGGTCGGTCATGTTGCTCGGTCATGTAGGTCAGTCATGTAGGTCGGTCATGTTGGTCGGTCATGTTGGTCAGTCATGTAGGTCAGTTATGTAGGTCGGTCATGTAGGTCAGTCACGTAGGTCGGTCATGTTGGTTGGTCACGTTGGTCAGTCATGTAGGTCAGTCATGTAGGGCCCTCATGTCGGTCAGTGATGTTGGTCCCTCATGTCAGTCAGTGATGTTGGTCCCTCATGTAGGTCAGTGATGTTGGTCGGTCATGTTGCTCGGCCATGTAGGTCGGTCATGTACGTTGGTCGGTCATGTTGGTCAGTCATGTAGGTCAGTTATGTAGGTCGGTCATGTTGGTCGGTCATGTTGGTCAGTCATGTAGGTCAGTTATGTAGGTCGGTCATGTAGGTCAGTCATGTAGGTCAGTCATGTTGGTTGGTCATGTTGGTCAGTCATGTTGGTCAGTTATGTAGGTCGGTCATGTAGGTCAGTCACGTAGGTCGGTCATGTTGGTTGGTCACGTTGGTCAGTCATGTTAGTCCGTTGTGCTGGACAGATTAGTGATAACAAGCTCACCAAACACAGCATGCATGTTTGGTGATCACGCAGCGTGTGGTACGAGAACTGAAGGAGCCTTTAATTGTTGACAATAAATTGCTGGTTGCTGTCGATCGACCGTGCCTGGCTCGGGGTGGTGGGAGAGCAGTAGAGTGGTGACATTTCCCAATGTCCTGACCCAACCAGAGGATAACCAGTTCACAGCACCTGAGAGGCATGCTCCAGCGACCCGACATGCACGAGTACCTCGGATCCTCCGTTCAACGACACGGGGACGTACACAACCACCACGGTGGGCACTAGTGCCAGAGGGAATCCTCTGTCAGGAAACAACTCTCTACGCTAGGTCCATATGTAAGTAACTACGAAGCACCTGTTCATATCGACTTATCTATGTACATACATAAATATTACCTCTACATAAAGACCACCTCTACATAAAGGACATCTCTATATAAAGACCACCTCCACATAAAGACCACCTCTACATAAAGGCCACCTCTATATAAAGACCACCTCCACATAAAGACCACCTCTACATAAAGACCACCTTTACATAAAGACCACCTTTACATAAAGGCCACCTCTACATAAAGGCTACATAAGGTTCACAAATACAACCTTCCTACAGTGACCGGTTGTCGTTCACTGTTCAAAGTTTATTCACATTTGTCACATGAATATAGTGTTGTAATAAAATTGGAGCGAGGTTGCCTTTTTAGACAGGTAGTTCTGTAGAATTGTGTTAGTAAGTAACAATATAGTGGCCTTTACTAGCAGTTTACTTGATTGTTTACCCCCAGGACACATGAGAGGATCAATACATTCAGGAACTCACATTACAATTGGGAGGATAAGGCATGGACTGGTGAGGACCCTTTGATTTACCTGAGGACCCTGGAATAGGAGGAATAGAGGTGTGTGTGTGTGTGTGTGTGTGTGTGTGTGTGTGTGTGTGTGTGTGTGTGTGTGTGTGTGTGTGTGTGTATGTGTGTGCGTGTGTGTGTGTGCGTGCGTGCGTGTGCGTGTGTGTGTGTGTGTGTGTGTGTGTGTGCGCGTGTGCATATGTGTATGTGTGTTTTCACATGCTTATACGTGCATTCTGTTATACATGCATAATAATGAGTGTGGGTACCACACATGTACTGTACATAAACATACAGAGAACACAGCGAACTCACCACCAATACCATAGGACCCATGAGTTTTCCTGAAAAAAAGACAAGAAAAAACACAGAGTTGTGTACGTACGTACAGTGAAAAATCAGTTACTGTACACATACGTATGTATATACTTTGAATAATGACACTATGAGAATATGCTGTCCCTCTGTGTAGACCTGGCAGGTTGACACTGTGAGAATACACTGTCCCTCTGTGTAGACCTGGCAGGTGGACACTGTGAGAATACACTGTCCCTCTGTGTAGACCTGGGAGGTTGGCTCTTATGCAATAGATCCCCTTCACTGGTAGACTCCACAGTACACAACGTATGTTGCTCGTAGCAGTCAAACACGCTGGGAAGCATGGTGATGTGATACCCTGGTGATGGTGATTAGTCTGTTGAGTGCACCTGAAACACTTCAACAGCTGAAGGGCTGTTTGGTGCTGGTACACTCGTTGCTACGGACTCCCATGAAGTCATAACTATTCACACCATTATCATGACCATGGACGGTCTGAGAGTCCACTGTACAGAGGTGACCTGCTATACAGTTACTATTGGGACCCAACCAGGTGGCTGCTGTACAGAGGTGACTTGCTATACAGTCATTATTGGGACCCAACCAGGTGGCTGCTATACAGAGGTGACCTGCTTATACAGTTACTATTTGGACCCAACCAGGTGGCTGCTATACAGAGGTGACCTGCTCGTACAGTCACTACTGGGACCCAACCAGGTGGCTGCTATACAGAGGTGACCTGCTATACAGTTACTATTTGGACCCAACCAGGTGGCTGCTATGCAGTCACTATTGGGACCCAACCAGGTGGCTGCTATACAGAGGTGACCTGCTTATACAGTCACTATTAGGACCCAACCAGGTGGCTGCTATACAGAGGTGACCCCTGTGCAGCCATTTTTGTCACTAGTCGTGCACTTGTCTGGGTTCTCTGCATAGCATTATAATAATCGATTGTATATCATTTTAAAACCTTCAGCATAAGTCATCCGGTATCCATGGACACACTTCCTGCCGCTATTCACACATGCATAGAATGGCTTTTTGTGACTGTCGTGTGCAGTCTGGGACACTGACCGACATTCAAACCACGGCATTTGTCTGGTTTTAGAACTAAACCATCCGGATTGAATTACGACTGGCATTGAGGACAGCCCTGTGTATACAAGTGAAGCCATATACATGAAAGGGACAACAGAGGATGACAGGGGTACAATTCCCACACTTGGTGCCAGTGGGTGCCACTGCCCACTGCTTACACATGCCGCCAGCACAAACTTTGCAGGACCTACTATTTGCTTCCAAACCACAGGCTTTCATCTCATTAGAGTGCAGTACTTGGGGAGTACCTCACAGAACACACCAAATATGTGCTTCTTACCAGAGGTACTTACTATCAGTACTAATCACTGCGCTAACCAGGGGAGTGCACTAACTAGGAGTGTGTACTAACCAGGAGTGTGTACTGACCACGAGTGTGTACTAACTAGGAGTGTGCACCAACCAGGAGTGTGCACTAACCGGAAGTGTGTACCAACCAGGAATGTGCACTAACCAGAAGTGTGTACCAACCAGGAGTGTGTACTAACCAGGAGTGTGTGCCAACCAGGAGTGTGCACTAACCAGGAGTGTGTACTAACCAGGAGTGTGTACTAACCAGGAGTGTGTACTAACCAGGAGTGTGCACTAACCAGGAGTGTGTACTAACCAGGAGTGTGCACCAACCAGGAGTGTGCACTAACCAGAAGTGTGTACCAACCAGGAGTGTGTACTGACCAGGAGTGTGTACTAACCAGGAGTGTGTACTAACCAGGAGTGTGTACTAACCAGGAGTGTGCACCAACCAGGAGTGTGTACTAACCAGGAGTGTGTACTAACCAGGAGTGTGTAATAACCAGGAGTGTGTAATAACCAGGAGTGTGTACTACCCAGGAGTGTGTACTAACCAGGAGTGCGTACTAACCAGGAGTGTGTACTAACCAGGAGTGTGTACTAACCAGGAGTGTGTACTAACCAGGGTACTTTCCAATCAAGTTGCCTTGTATGTATGATATTACCATACACTATACAGTAGTTGTTGGGGGAAAAGAGCTCATGCGTAAAGCATGCACAATTTCACACAAAGAGAGGTTGTGTTGGGTCTCATAGTTCCACTACTACATGTATGTACATACGACAACAACCAACCCAAATGTGTACATAAGTACAAAGCACTGGATCTGGCACACACCACACATTAGAACTGAAACAGTGATATCAGGTACAACTATGTAGATGAACAGATGCCCGTCATGTGTACGTAATGATTACATCGTATTATGATAGGACAGTCCCAATAATACCCCACTGTATGAGGCTCAGTTGAAGGGTCTATGGTTGGGCTGAGTGGCATTGAGCTGTCTGAGTGTACGTGTTTGGCAGATACGTACCATTGTGGTAAACGGGTTAGTGAGGCTTATACATGGACCAAATGCAAACATTTGTGCAAATAATTGAACATTATGGTACAAATTTGTCCATGTGTATGTACATGTTTGCATGTACCTACAGTAACTGTTATCGTTGACATGTTGGTGAGGCTTACAGGGACCAAATGCAAACATTCGTGCAAATAATTGAACATTATGGTACAAATTTGTCTGTGTGCACGTTTGCATGTATGTACAGTTATCGTTGACATGTTGGTGAGGCTTACATGGACCAAACGCAAACATTTGTGTAAACAATAAAACATTATGGTACAAATCTGTCCCTGTGTACATGTTTGCATGTACGTACAGGTATCGTTGACATGTTGGTGAGGCTTATATGGACCAAACACAAACATTCATACAGACTCACTTTGACACAAGAGCGGTACATGCCTTCGTCTCGCTCATCTTCTAACCTGTACGTTGACTGTCTCTATTACCTACAATACATACATACAGAACACATAATATTACGTATGCGAAGCATATACACACATACATATGTACAAGCACATATCCATACATATACGTATAGTATACCTATGTATATAATGTATGTACTATGTAGGGCTGCCACCATATGGATCAACCTTATGTCATCTATCAGGACATTTATATCATGATATGAATATAATATATCATGATATACACGATTAAATTTTATACATACATTGTCAAGTTATTTCAAGATGATAGTGGTTAGTACACACTCCTGATGTTAACGGTATGTTACGCTTGATATAATATACGTATATATACATGTACATATTATACGTATATGAATATATAATGTGTTCCTACATGTAACCGCAACAATGAAATTATATTATAATTTATATTGCGCAAAGAAAGATGGCCCCTTTTGAATGCTATAATGTTTGTTATATTGTAGAATATAGTACACCCCTGCTGTGATTTACAAAATATAGTACACCCCTGCTGTAGTATACAAGAACATAGTACACCCCTGCTGCAGTATACAAGAATATAGTACACCCCTGCTGTAGTATATAAGAATATAGTACACCCCTGCTGTAGTATACAAGAACATAGTACACCCCTGCTGTAGTATATAAGAACATAGTACACCCCTGCTGTAGTATATAAGAATATAGTACACCCCTGCTGTAGTATACAAGAATATAGTACCCCCCTGCTGTAGTATACAAGAATATAAGACACCTCTGCTGTAGTATACAAGAATATACGTAGGACCCTCCTGCTGTAGCACATGAGAATATGGGATACCCCTGCTGTAGCACACAGATGAAGTGACATTAGAGCTACAGGTTGACATCAGCACAGAAGAGTATCAATTGAAGAAGGACAAGGGTTCAACTAGTTTGAATCAAGGAAAATTTATTCCTGTATCCTTTCCATTGTCTCACAGTTTGACAGCTGAGAGAGCCATTTTCAACTATCCCTCTCTTATCAGTGACTAACAGTAAACCATGCCAGAACAAGCTACAAATAAACAAGCCTTTTCAGTGACACTATGGAATAAGGGGCTGTTTTTCAACAGCTGGTAGATTCAAGTGGGTATTATGTTATGCTCTCACCCCATACAGAAACAAACTACAAATAACAAACAAGCCTTTTTAGGGCTGGTATGGGATAGGGGGCTGTTTTTCAACAGCTGGTAGATTGAAGAAAGGTACCATGCTATGCCCTCACCCCACACGCGCGCACAGACAGACACAGTCACACACGGTGTGCTGTTCACAGCGGAGATGTCACAGTTGTGTGTTCGCCGTACATTCCACTCACTTTGCTCGGTGCGAATGACTCTTGGTACTAGTCTCTTTACTGGCAACTGATCTGGTGCCTGGCACCAATATTATATATACCAATTGGATACCTGTGGGTTTACACTTGTATGGCTTGCCATGATACATTCCTTGGGTAAGGGTAGATTAGGAATCAAAGTAAACTGACAAATTGCTATTGTGTACCCAGGCAGCTGATATCCCATTATCTCGAATACAGAATGTTGAGATTTACTGAGGGAGGTGTCATTATTTTCGCTAATGAAACTCTGCTGTATATATGCATACATGAATTATCAGTTTCGCAAATATTATGCTGATTCTGATGCAATCATGACTGCTTCCTGTTCCTGAAGAAAATTCAATACAACTTCCTGTTCTCAAAATAGAAACAGGAAACTGCAGCATTGACTGACAAGTGCCTGAATAGGCACACATCGTGCTTCTTGAGATATGCACATGTAAAGAATGTGCTGACTAGTATTGATTCCACCTCAATAGCACACTGATCCCAAACTCAACTACCCATATATACACATACACATCCCTTGCACATACTGCCCCTTCCTGTATGGAAAACCTCATGATCTCAAGGTGTCCTCAATAGAGAGGTTCTACTGTACAGAACTCCTAATCCTGGTACCAAGGTGTCCTCAATAGAGAGGTTCTACTGTACAGAACTCCTAATCCTGGTACCAAGGTGTCCTCAATAGAGAGGTCCTACTGTACAGAACTCCTAATCCTGGTACCAAGGTGTCCTCAATAGAGAGGTTCTACTGTACAGAATTCCTAATCCTGGTACAAAGGTGTCCTCAATAGAGAGGTTTTAGTGTACAGAACTTCTAATCCTGGTACCAAGGTGTCCTCAATAGAGAGGTTCTACTGTACAGAACTCCCAATCCTGGTAACAAGGTGTCCTCAATAGAGAGGTTCTACTGTACAGAACTCCCAATCCTGGTACCAAGGTGTCCTCAATATAGAAGTTCTACTGTACAGAACTCCTAATCCTGGTACCAAGGTGTCCTCAATAGAGAGGTTCTACTGTACAGAACTCCTAATCCTGGTAACAAGGTGTCCTCAATAGAGAGGTCCTACTGTACAGAACTCCTAATCCTGGTAACAAGGTGTCCTCAATAGAGAGGTCCTACTGTACAGAACTCCTAATCCTGGTACCAAGGTGTCCTCAATAGAGAGGTCCTACTGTACAGAACTCCTAATCCTGGTACCAAGGTGTCCTCAATAGAGAGGTCCTACTGTACAGAACTCCTAATCCTGGTACCAAGGTGTCCTCATTAGAGAGGTTCCACTGTACAGAACTCCTAATCCTGGTACCAAGGTGTCCTCAATAGAGAGGTCCTACTGTACAGAACTCCTAATCCTGGTACCAAGGTGTCCTCATTAGAGAGGTTCCACTGTACAGAACTCCTAATCCTGGTACCAAGGTGTCCTCAATGAGGAGGTTACATTTTGTGGGTCACACACATCATCAAGCTACGGCAACAGGAGAATCCATGCATACAGCTGCACACAGTAGAGTAACTGGTGAACATGTCATGCATACAGCCATGCACACAGTAGAGTAACTGGTGAACATGTCATGCATACAGCCATGCACACAGTAGAGTAACTGGTGAACATGTCATGCATACAGCCATGCACACAGTAGAGTAACTGGTGAACATGTCATGCATACAGCCATGCACACAGTAGAGTAACTGGTGAACATGTCATGCATACAGCCATGCACACAGTAGGGTAACTGGTGAACATGTCATGCATACAGCTGTACACACAGTAGAGTAACTGGTGAACATGTCATGCATACAGCTGTGCACACTGTAGAGTAACTGGTGAACATGTCATGCATACAGCTGTGCACACAGTAGGGTAACTGGTGAACATGCCATGCATACAGCCGTGCACACAGTAGAGTAACTGGTGAACATGTCATGCATACAGCCGTGCACACAGTAGGGTAACTGGTGAACATGTCATGCATACAGCCGTGCACACAGTAGAGTAACTGGTGAATATATTATGGTGAATTAGTACTAGTTAGTCATACACACAGTTCCAGTTATTAAGTTTGCGATGTTTGGAATAGGAATTGCTCGAAATGGAGATCAATACCAAGGAAAGATCTACTACTGTACATGGGTTGACATCAATGTTAGGGAAATACAAAGTTGTCCTGGGGTTTACATGAATCCTTGTGAGTATACATACATAAAGAGATCAAAAAACACAGAAACAAGGCAATAACATAGTACACACACACACACACACACACACACACACACACACACACACACACACACACACACACACGCAACACATATGTATGTCTGTTTCAGTGTTTCTTCACCATATTGAACTGTGTGTTTGGATGTATGTGTCCTTGTGTTTGCATTTCAGTGTGTATGAGAGTGTGTGTGTGTGCTTATGTGTTTCTGCACCTGCGAAAAGTAGGACTTGCATTTTACTCTTCCTCTCTTATCTGCCAACCACTAAACCACACTGACCATCCAATTTCCTTTGTTTGGATCATGGTTTATTCTCATAATCTACAAACAATGAGAAGTCCTACACATGGAGCATGTGGTACCTGGTGAGAAGGCATTAACATAGGAACACTAGTTACATATTGTTACCAGTGTAAATTGGGTGGTCATCAAACACTGATTATCATCGGAGTTCATGGTACAGGGATACTTCTGTGAAACCCTCCAGTGAGCCAAGCTAGCTTAGTACTTCCATTAAAGGTACTTGGAGCCACTACAAACCAGGAGTACGCATTAACCTGGAGTGTGTACTAACCAGGAGTACGCATTAACCTGGAGTGTGTACTAACCAGGAGTGTGTACTAACCAGGAGGGTGTACTAACTAGGTGTGTACTAACCAGGAGTGTGTACTAACCAGGAGTGTGTACTAACCAGGAGTACGCACTAACCAGGAGTGTGTACTAACCAGGAGGGTGTACTAACTAGGTGTGTATTAACCAGGAGTGTGTACTAACCAGAAGTGTGTACTAACCAAGAGTGTGCACTATACAGGAGCATGTACTAACCAGGAGTGTGTACTAACCAGGAGTGTGTACTAACCAGGAGTGTGTACTAACTGGGAGTGTGTACTAACCAGGAGTGTGTACTAACCAGAAGTGTGTACCAACCAGAAGTGTGTACTAACCAAGAGTGTGCACTATCCAGGAGCATGTACTAACCAGAAGTGTGTACCAACCAGGAGTGTGTACTAACCAGGAGTGTGTACTAACCAGGAGTGTGTACTAACCAGAAGTGTGTACCAACCATGGTACTTACTAAGCAGGATACACTCTGATAGATGGTCAAGGATTGCGTGTCCTTGCGTAACACACATTGTACATGAGAAATACTCTGTAAATGTGAACTACTCCCATTGTGGAAGTAATATGTACTGTACATTCATGTTACATGCAGTGTACATGCAACATTAACTGTGGGAGTAGCAAGCACTGTACATGTCACATACACTGTACATAGAATACACATGTACAATGGACATGTAACATGAGATGAAGGATGGATATCAATGCGACATCCGTCCGTGCAATCATTATTGGTATGACTATTTGAGCGTTAATGCGTCATTTCTTCACGTTCCTAAGGTCTAAAACCATAGCCAGGGTACTTGGATTAGAAATAATCCCTACTGTACAAATTCAATCACACTCACGTGCTCTACAAGATCAAATACCGAGGTGACAGCTGTACAGCATGTGTAATTGTTGGGGCATACGTACCAGGGCCCTCCTGGTTCCCGCCAGACCAGCTCCAGCTAGCGAAGGAGACCACGTGCATATCAGGTGACCACTGAAAATGGCGAGAGCGGCTACCATTTTCCGAAGTTTCTCGCGCGTCTACAGCTCGCTATCTGCCGAGTAAGTGGAAGGGATAGCCTTTTTTTCTATGCCGTCTTCACAGAGGAGTTCCTACAATGTTCTTTCCTTCTCTCTGTCTTATCTCCGCATGCAGGTCCATAGCCCTTTCTCCTGCTGTTCGCTACATTGTAGATTCCAAGAGGGTGGACGTCTCTAAGGTCCATGGCACAGGACCCAAAGGGCGCATATTGAAAGGGTACGTGCATGAAATATCTCCGTACAGACGTTGAGTGCACACATGCTACATACAGACATATTGAATCAGGCACATGTTATATGCAAGTATATTGAATATACAATCATATACGTGGTGACTTGTTTAGATAGTGTCCTGTGCTAACTTCGCATTGAGCCAGAGAATAGGAGAATTTCGTTGTGTAAATTTGGATTCCTATTTGGAATGTGTGTGTGTGTGTGTGTGTGTGTGTGTATTTGTGTGTGTGTCTGTGTGTCTGTGTGTGTGTGTGTGTGTGTGTGTGTGTGTGTGTGTGTGTGTGGGTACGTGTGTGCATGTGTGTGTGTGTGTGCATGTGTGTGTGTGTGTGTGTGTGTGTGGGTACGTGTGTGCATGTGTGTGTGTGTGTGTGTGTGTGTGTGTGTGTGTGTGCGTGTGTGTGTGTGTATGTGTGTGTGGACAGGGCACACAACCAGATTACAGTCCATTGTAATACGAGATTGCAAATGCAATCCATTCTTGCCGCTCCTACAAATTCTCACTCCAGGGATGTGCTGTCGTTTTTGCAACTTTTGGAGGGCAAAGCAGCACCCAAAACTGACCCAGTGGCAGTCTCCAAGCCCCCCCTCAACGTGGTCACCACAGAGGGTAGCACGGATGAACCACTCACCAACATGAGGAGGACCATAGCCAAGCGACTCACTCATGCCAAGGTACTACAGTGGAACCTCTGTTAAAGGACTCTCCCAATAAAGGACACCATAGAAATTACCTCCCTACAAAGCACACTTTCTTAGGCCCCAAAAATGAACTCTCCCATAGTGCTAATACATTATTCACCTCTGAAGAGTAGACAACCTCTCTACAGTGGACAAATTAGCTGGTCGCAATGTGTCCTTTATAAAGAGGTTCCACTGTATAAGTGTACCGGAAGGGAACCATAAGGGTATGATAAGGGCACATAGGAGTGTCATAAGGGTACAATAAGGGCACATAGGAGTGTCATAAGGGTATGATAAGGGAACCATGGGAGTGTCATGGGTATGATAAGGGAGCCATGGGAGTGTCATAAGGGTATGATAAGGGAACCATGGGAGTGTCATAAGGGTATGATAAGGGAACCATGGGAGTGTCATGGGTATGATAAGGGAGCCATGGGAGTGTCATATGGGTATGATAAGGGAACCATGGGAGTGTCATAAGGGTATGATAAGGGGACATAGGAGTACCATAAGGAAATAAGGGAGCCAGAGTATTATAAAATTATGTTAGGGATTCTATAAGGGAATTATGAGAGTACGATAATGGCGTTGTGAAGGTTTGACAAGGGTTCTATAATGGGTATAATAGTACAATAAGGGAACTATAATGGAATTATAAACTGAGGTACTATAATGGCACATGTACATGTACGTACACATTCTCACATGGAGCATACATTTCTACAGAGTAGTGTACCTCATGGGTACAGCTCCATAAGATGTCGGACAAATGAAGTGAATGCTCTCAGGAGAAGACTCAAAGGTATTGAGATCATTTGAGTGTCTGTGGGGATGTGAAGTGAGGTGTGGAGGTGAGGTGAGGTGAGGTGTGGAGGTGGGGATGTGAGGTGAGGTGTGGAGGTGTGGATGTGAGGTGAGGTGTGGAGGTGGGGATGTGAGGTGAGGTGTGGAGGTGGGGATGTGAGGTGAGGTGTGGAGGTGGGGGTGTGAGGTGAGGATGTGGAAATTTGAGGTGTGGAGGTGGAGATGTGAGGTGCGGTGTGGAGGTGGGGATGTGAGGTGTGGAGGTGAGGTGAGGTGTGGAGGTGGAGATGTGAGGTGCGGTGTGGAGGTGGAGATGTGAGATGAGGTGTGGATGTGGGGATGTGAGGTGTGGAGGTGGGGATGTGAGGTGTGGATGTGAGGTGAGGTGTGGAGGTGGAGATGTGAGGTGCGGTGTGGAGGTGGGGATGTGAGGTGAGGTGTGGATGTGGGGATGTGAGGTGTGGAGGTGTGGATGTGAGGTGAGGTGTGGCAAAGGGGACATGAGATGTGGAGATGGGGACGTAAAGTGTAGTGGGGGGAGATGTAAGGGACATGACTGAATGTCATCATGAACAATGGCCTAGTGGCACATAAGCAACCCTTTTCCTGCTTCTCTTCGGCTACATTTGAAGACCAGTTGGCACCAACCTTTGCCGCCCTCATCTTACCTCAACATTCTTACTGTGTTGTTATGACAATTGTCTTTTCCATTCCCATGACAAACGTGTTGTATATTTCTTTGACTATTACATTGTTTGTATCTGTACAACTTTGTTGTATGTTGCCATGACATTGGTGTTGTATGCTGTGTTTTTGTGTACACAGATGAAGGAGTACTGGTTTCCCTCAATGACATCATCATCAAAGTAGTGGCGCACACACTGAAGGTAAGGTACATACATACATGTGTAGGTGTAAGCCTGTGCTTTTTGAACTTGCATTGTTGACGGGTGAATATGATAACACGAACACTTGTTCCAGAATGTTCCAGAAGTGAATTGTACTTGGGATGACAATGTTGGAGAACCGCGTCTCTCTCCCACAGTGGATGTATCAGTCGCTGTGGCAACCGAGTCTGGTCTCATCACGCCTATTGTGAGGAATGCCGATGTCAAAGGTATTGTGGAAATTTCTCAGGAATTCAAGGTTAGTCCAATTACTGTTTTTTTGTGACATTCATTGCAGGTATTCTACGTATTTCCAAGAAACTGGACTTGCACACCCACACTTGTGCACACATGCGCGCACACACACACACACACACACACACACACACACACACACACACACACACACACACACACACACACACACACACACACACACACACACACGTACACACACACACACACACACACACACACACACACGCACACACACATGCACACACACACGCGCGCGCACGCACGCATGCACATACACACACACACACACACACACACACACACACACACACACACACACACACACACACACACACATTAATATTTGTTTTTTTATAGGACTTAGCAGGGAGGGCCAAACAAGGCAAGCTCAAACCAGAGGAGTTCATTGGAGGGTCCTTCAGGTCAGTCTACTTTCAAACTGCAACTCCTCCAAGGTCCCTGACACTCCCATGCACTGTGTCCTGTATCTGTCAGTATAGGTAGATCGGTTGACCGTTATTTTAACAAACAGTTCACCAGCGAACAGGTTGAAGGTGAACCATTAAAGTGTTCCCTCTTCCGTGTGCTATGTCATGTTTCCCATGTGCAAATGGTTTCAGTTGCCCCACCGTTCCACTCATCGGGCAATGTCCTGGTCCCTTTAGGGCTGGACAATTGAGGGTCTGATGTACTGTGTATACACTACAGTGTATAAACTACATGCAAGTAAGACATTTCTTGAAAATGAAAAGTGATGTATGGATGACTAGCATGATGAAGTGGTAGGACAAGGTAGGGATGGTTGGGATAGGCAGTGGGAATGAGCAGATCATGCAATAGGAACATATCAATCCCCACATCGGCACCAGACAGTGTACATTATGTTGCATCATGCCATCCACACTGTAGATATCAGCATTGTCATCTTCCTATGCCATGGTCTACTCATCCCCACAGTTTGCCTGTCCCAACCATCCCTACCTTGTTCTGCCACTCTTCATTCAAGTCATCCCTACATCCCTTCTCACTTTAAGAAATGTCTTCAGTGAACTCATGTAACTCTTGTTATCCTGCCAGTCGGAATGAGCAGACCAAACCATAGGTTGCATATTGCAATACCTACTGTTGATGTCGGGGTTCTTATATTGCATATGTATATTGTGTATTGTATATACAGTATAATATATTATATCTATGCTATAGTATAGCATAATATATATAATATATTATACTGTATATTATGTGGCATGATCTGCTTGATGAATCAAACTGTTCCCACTTTAAGAAATGTCTTCAGTGAACTCATGTAACTCTTATTATCCTGCCAGTCGGAATAAGCAGACCATATATCATAGGATCGTACCAGGCCTAACAGTATCATGCAGTTTCTACTGTTGACATCTGAGTTGATCTCTGGCAAACATCATGGGGCTGTATCTGGGTGATAAAGTGGGGGTGGCTTCCTGTTCTATTCACTTAATTAATTCCTGTGATAAATTGATTTGCCTGCACTATTAACAATGATCAGATTTGAAATGAAGATCGATTGATTTTGTTGATTGATTGATTGTCTCAGTACTAATACGTCATTTCAAGTTTGACTGCTGGTGACCATCCTTGTTACACCTTATCCTCCACTGTGTAGTATATCCAACCTTGGTATGTTCGGAGTGAAGGAGTTTACGGCCATCATCAACCCACCACAGACGGCCATTTTGGCAGTGGGTGGCATGGAAACAGAACTGGTTGAGACAGATCAAGGATTAACGACATTACAATTCACAACCCTAACTATGTCTTACAATGTGGTGGCCATATCAGAAGAACTGTCTTGTCAGTGGCTGAAGGAATGTAAAAGGGTGTTCGAAAATCCTCTAATTTGTATGTGACTGCTATACAGTGATTGTATCCACACACTACTCACCTTGATGTACACACATATGGCACACATGCATGTGTATGAACTGAGTGTATGTACTATGAATGTACTGTCTGCATGTATGTATTTCAAATTGAATCATTATGTATGGTAGACTGGATGCAATGTACAATACATTAGTATGTGTAACATACTTGATAATCTTATTTTGCTGAAGTGAAGTAGCAAGCCTGTCACTATGGCAACACTCCGCCCCCATGTTGAACCGAAGCCATACAGACCTAGCTGTAGTGCTGGCACATAATAATATTGTGTAGTAGTTGTTGTGGGACAGGTTGGGCTGGGTTGAGTGAATTTGTAAGGTTGAGTTCTGGAACTGCTGTCAGCAACTATAGCCATTATGGTGGCTTTGGGAGTCCTGTGGCTGCATCAACTCATCTAATCAATTTGTACACTACAATAAAAAACAGCAGAATGTAGAACATAAAATGAATGTTGAACATAGAATCTGTTAGGAGACTGTACATCATCCATAGTGCAATGTCCTGCACACCCATCCCGACAGTGTTGTCCTGTGTGTATTGCTACAGTTTTGAAGTTATTTTTTACATGTGCAATTATAATAATATGAACAAAGGAGCATTTATTTAGTATTACATAAGTATTTTGCTTATACAAGTATAAGAATAATAAAAATTAATATATATGGAAATACATAGTCATTCATACATGAATAATTTCATGTAAACAACAACGCCGTTAATGGGAAGGGGTTATTAGGGTTGTGTGAACTCCCTTATTTTAAACTATAGCTAGTATAGTAAGTTTCTTTCATTGGCCTTAATGGAGGCCAAATTTGATTTACATTCTGATTTCAGTTTTGTTGAGATTGTATTGACCGTAGAGACCATACAAATTATTTTGACTAGGCATAATATATTATCATGACTGTTCCTCTATTATGTTGATTGTTTATTGAACCATAAAAACCATTATTGATAGAATCCTGTGTGATTATTCTTTTAACCTTTAGGAATCTATTAGGCTATGACACACAAACAACACACACTGTGGGACAATGTGTGATGAGTTAGCAACTAATAAAACATATATACTATGCAAAGGCTAATTGTAATACTATACCCTTGAGTAACATACTGTATGTACAGTAACATTTCATGAATACAACAAGCAAGCACACACAGACATACTGAATTTCCTCATAATATTACTATTACAGTAGCAGTTAAGGTTGAGGAATCTATTTAGCTGGGGAGGCCTTCAGCCATGGGCCTCTATCATATATTCCACCCAGTGAACAAGGAATACAAAAGTGAATAGAAAAATGACCAGAAAAAGGAATAAAAGAGATGAAAGTAAGGTATAAATGAAATATAGTGGTAACTGTTGATATTAGAAGCAAATAAGGCTATGAGGTGAGAGACTTAGGATTATTAAAAATAATGAAAAAATCAACATTGAATTTCAAATTTAAAATTTTATAAGGA
Source organism: Chondrilla cf. caribensis (assembly GCA_964020155.1). Taxonomy (NCBI): domain Eukaryota; kingdom Metazoa; phylum Porifera; class Demospongiae; order Chondrillida; family Chondrillidae; genus Chondrilla; species Chondrilla cf. caribensis. Next base: position 644,052 of record OZ026553.1, on the reverse strand, counting down.
AGTGGGCAATACTAAAGTATAGAATATGTCTACAATATGAACTAGCAGTATACTATGTACAGTACGTATGTTTGTGATACCGCCATGTGTCACTATGGTAACCCTCCACCTCCATCCTGATCCTAATAAACAGCCGCTATTCAATGTATTACTCTGTCAGTACATATTATATATACATATATAATATTATATTTATATACATATATATATATATATTAATATATATTATATATACAAAGAGTACTGTACATCATAGCATAATTCCATATTGATGTATAGACCCTAGTGCAGCGGCAGTATAATGTTGTGCAGTTGTATCGGCTAACCAACTGTGGTTTGCGCACTGTATGTGGGACATACAAACAGAAGCTGTACCAGTCCCACCGATCCGGGCATAGCACATCTGGTTTGCAGCGTGAACTGTTCACCATAAGCACAAATGCACAGGATTAATGATTATTTCAGCAGTTTACAGCTCAAGAGTAATAGTAGTAACTCAGTACTGTAACAGAAAAAGCTTGTATCAGATGAGTGTGAAGGATCTAACCTTGCACACACACACACACACACACACTCTACCCTATAACACACTTGATTTGGCCTATGTTGTTCAGTTCCCGTTTTATGTTTAGTAGACATATATCTCCACCAACTCGGTTCCAACACGATCCCTGGCTAGTCCCTGGATGGTGCACCAGCGTACCTCGATCGCATCTCTTGTTGCAGCTGGAAGTGTCTTCTGGAACCATGGTGCACCTGGTTTGCTACAGCAGTTACTTCCAGGAAAACAGCCCTGATTGTCCCAGAGGGTGTTGTTCGTGTACCAGCGAAATTGGGTGGGGCGGTAGCGAGTGGCACTCTCACAGTAGAAATCGTTGCCGACATAGCTTCCTGGTCGTGTGCCTGGAGCCGCAGCACAAGGACAGTTGCAATTCTGTGCGTCTGGCGTCTCCTGGAACCCTCCGGCATAGGACCAAATGTGTTTGCGACTTCCAGCGTGTCCGTGGGTGATGGCCAGTCCGGCAATGTAGGCGGTGTCGATGGAAGGAGGCGGAGTCCAGAAACCACATGGATGGTAGTAGGAATACCCGATTGCTCGCCCACACACGTGTTTGTACTGGAACTTGTAATTTGGATAGGTGACAGAATCGCACGACATTCTAAATTGGGTGGTTCCTCCGCAGAGTATCTTACCGGAAGCAGAGTATTGGGACAGTGGTGATGGACAGGAGTATCCCGGTTCACTGGTGTTCATGTAAACAACTCTCATCACACCTTTCACCCCACACTTATCGGCCTCCATGTAGCAATACATTAGTCTCACCTCACCGTCAAGCCTTATGTGGTAGTATCGTGAAGGGGCTGATGGATCACAGCCTAGAATTTCTTTACATGATGTTGCTGGATTGCGATTGGATAGTCCTTTCCCTTTACAGGGGCCAGTTGGGCAAGCGAGCTCATCATTACAAAGCTGTTTCAGTACCTCTTTCTCGACAATTGTGCTCACAAACTCTTTCAGCCCTTCAATGTTGCTGAGCGTGACGTTGACACTTTCACCATCCTGAACAAAGGTAGCAATGCAGCAGAGTGAGAGGAGAACAGCAGCAAATCCAGGACCTGTAGTCTTGTAACTCATAGTGAGAACACCTTCAGTCAGTTGAGTACATGAGAACTGCTCTTCTTAACAAGTGACTGATGTATACAGAATCCAAAACGAGCCTTATTTATACTTGCTGCCTTCGAGATCTTTCAATTATTATTACCAAACTTAAGCAAGGTTAATTGCTTTCATGGTTCAGCTGAATTTGATTGAGGTTCGCCCACACTACATAATTGGTTTTGAGGTGCCATGGGGGGTGAAATATCAATTATTGAACATACACAGAGAAAAATACTGAACAATATTGCCAGAACCAAGGACACAGGCTAATGCATTGAAAACCTGGCAAGACGGGCTGATAATTACATTGGTGCAAGTTCAACAATGATAGTGATAGTAATAACGGTAATAATAACAAAAACAATAATAATAACAAAAACAACAATAAGGACAACAACAACAGTAATAATGAATATAAAATAATGTTGAAGATAAGGATGGGCATGCAGAAGGTGACCTGTTCTGCATGTATCTGTGTGATGATAGTACCTGCTTGTCTTCCTCCACTGGGCTCTGGATGTGGTCCAGATGTCAAAGATATTCTAGAAGAAACCTTTGAAATGTCATACATAGTCGACTTCAGATAGTGGCCGAGGGTGCCAAGTGTAAGGATGTGTATGATACGGTGAAGATCTGGTGGTTGGCAAGGGTGTTGTTAATGACCTCTTCATGATCATGTGATTTCCTCTGTTTGCACTAATTTGTCCATCCAGTAAGTTATGTGGGATGGTTAGTTCTAGGATTATGACTGAACACTAAAGCTCCTTAGTTTGTGCAGGAGCTAAAGATTGCCATGCAGGGTGATCTTGGTGATCTCGGTGATCTCGGTGATCTCGGTGATCTCGGTGATCTCGGTGATCTTGGTGATCTTGGTGATTTTGGTGATCTTGGTGATCTTGGTGATCTTGGTGATCTTGAGATTGGCTGAAGTGCCACTCAAAGACAGTGACAGAGTGGGCACTGAACTAGTGGAGACCTTGGTCTACTGAAGTATCTCAAGCAGCATACACTGAAATAGGAGATTGTGTATGTAACTGTGTCATCCTTCATATTCATATATAACACCTTCCATTTTGCAATGCACAATTCCATTATCAGGCATGGGTCCACAAATTTGCAAACCCATAGAGGCATCAGCTGCAACAGCTGCAAGTTTATTGAACAAATTGATTTTTGTTATTTGTTTTGTGTTTTGAACATGTAAACACTCTTTGATCTCCCTTTGATCTTAGTGGGTTTGCAAATTTGTGAACCCAAGCCTGATACCTTTTATAATGGAAATGCGCATTACAAAATGGAAGGTGTTATATAGTATGTCGATCTATTAATTGTTGAAATAATAGGGCGCATTAATAGATGTCTCTGAATAATTTTTAAATATAGTGTGTATCACGATCTCTGACATAATCTAAAGTGCATTAGTATTTACCATACACATGGTATTTGTCTGTATAACAACTATACAGTAAAGATACATAGACGCCCAATACTCATCTGCATGTACACACACGTACGTATGTTGTATATACATGTGTGTATGTATGTATGCATATATGTATGTATATCGGATTGAATCATATTGCATGTATATACAGTACATACTATAGATGTCCTACTGTGTTGGTATACATAGAGCAAACAATGTGAAGTACATGTGTAGGAATTTTAAATTTGCTATAATCTCATTTCACCACATTGATGCAACCAGGCTGTCACTATGGAAACCCTCCATCCCATCCTGAATTAAAGCTAGACCTAGCTGTAGTACATTTAAAGTAGTCTACCACACACGTGACACTGTGTGGTTGCTGATGGTGGGACTAGTTTGGCTGGGTTGCAAATTGAGTGAAGTCATAAGGTTGAGTTCGAGGAAGTATATATTGGTGGCTAACTCCTGATCCTGTAAACATGTTAATGACATTGGTATGGCTGCATTACTTGCACCACTACGGAGCCATAGTGGAGCCTTAATGCATGGAACCTTAATGGAGCCTTTTGAAATCTTCAATAAAACACGTATTAATAATATTTATACACTGTTACAAACACACAGCAGACTGTACATTTTATCCTGCCATGCTGTATATACAGTTGCTACAGTTACAGTTACTTAGCTATTATCATGTCATCGTTGCAATTTTATGTACATAATAAGCTAAGTGTGGTATAATGTTACATGAACAAAGGTTCAATTCAATGTGCGTTTACTGTCCTGTACAGACTGTGAGGTTAAGTAATCATATCTGTTGACGTACAGTACTTTTACAGTACAGTAACCTGGTTGCATTGGGTTGGGATTGAGTGACCATAGCTGTTGGCAATGGCCTCCTGTGAACATGTCATGACTGTTGTATGGCTTACACACATAACTGCCATTATGGAGTCATTGTGGAGGTCTTGTAGCAATGAGGATAAGAACATGTATATATCATAGTTATTATAATAAGCAATGGCCCCATGTATACTTTGTACAGTACGTGAAACTGTTACAGCAGACCATAATTATAACATTGTATATATGTATGGTTTGGACATATCCTATGACCACATCGGCTACAGACTGCATGATAGTATGGGATCAAGTTGGTATATAATAGCTAGCTGTCACAAAATATGTTGTACATTTATACTGTTTGATGTCTAGTCTGACTAGTACTATGCCCCTTGGATGTAACCATACATGGAATGTCATTTGTGACTATAAAACACAGCATCACATTGCTGTAGCTATTGCTTGTTGCCAGCTGCAGTCAGTTAAAACTGTTAGACTAAGTGTGTTGAGATGCCATGGTCACCCACCTTAGGTTTATACACACACACCATACTGTTGGGTGCTCTTGTAGCATAATGGAGCTTTATTGGGGCCTTAATGGAGCCCTAATGGAGCTTTAATGGAGCCTTAATGGAGCCCTAATTTATGGAGCCTTAATTTATGGAGCCTTCAGGATCCATAATGGAGCCTTAATGGAGCCTTAGATCCCAGACAAGAACGCATATTATACTTATATACACAACACTACCAACACACAGCAGCTGACTACAGAACATGGAATCTGATGTGAGACTGAATCACCTACCATGTTATGTATTACACATCCTGCTATACTGTATGTAAAGTAACAGTTAGTCTAAATTAAATGTAATTTCTTTATTATGTGTAGTGAAGTGAGGTTGTGTACCCCCTATCTATTCTGGACAATCTTCTGATGCTCAGGAATGCTGTGGTTGTGAGGCTGGTGTTAACGTTGATGGGGTTGATGATGTTAGTTGGTATTCAATGCTTAAATTTTTAAATTGGAGTTTATACTTTTCTAAATCCTCTTTAGGGGACTGAATATTAAGTATGGTGCGATTGTACCGTATCTGACGTCATTGGGAGGTAGTAGGGCCATGTTTAGTAGATCTCTACAGTGCATTCAGATTTAGTGGCTAGAGCATCTCAGCTGAGACTATATACATACATAAGTATGATTGTTAAACTGCAAATGTATATGGCCATAACACCATTATTTTCCATTATCCCCATTATGGAGCTATTATGGGACTATTTTTGAGCCATTAGGTACCAGACCATAGAACAATGCATGCATTTAGTTAGTAGATGTGACAAGAAAATATTGTGTATATACCCTTATAATGTATGAAAGCTAGTCTTACTAATACAGTGGAACCTCTCTATAAAGGACACGTTGGAGCCATAATTTTAGTCCTCATTAAAGAGGTTTCCTCAATTCAGAGGTCATTATAAATTAATACACTACAGCGCTACACTGGGACACAGAATGGTGTCCTTATTGTAGAGGTTTCCACATTTCAGAGGTTTGTAATAGAGAGGTTCCAGTGTATTTACAACCCTTGGATGTAACCATAAATGGAATGTCACATGCAAGTCCATAAGAAATAAATTGCTGTAGCTGTGGAGTGTTGACAGTTGTTACAGCATCTACAAAATGATCACTAACCTGAAATTTATACACACCATATGGTTGGGTGCTATTGTAGCAGAGGTGTACAGTAAAGGACATGATGGACCTGCTGGAGGGGAACAGAATGCAACCTGTGCTTCCTGTTGTATGCAAGGACCACCAGGAGTACCAGGGGTACCAGGAGTACCAGGACCACCAGGAGTACCAGGACATAATGGGAATACAGGATTACCTGGGGAAAGGGGACCACCTGGAGAGAAAGGATCAGCTGTGGAAAGGGGACCGCCTGGAGAAAAGGGAATGACAGGACAAAAGGGATCAACTGGAATAAGGGGACCAGCTGGAGAAAAGGGATTGACTGGGGCAAGGGGACCGGCTGGAGAAAAGGGATCCAGTGGAAAACCAGGGATAACTGGTCCCCAGGGTCCAGCAGGACCTCCTGGAACAGTTGATAGAGAAGAACTTCGTGATATGGTACGCTCCCTTGTCAAGGAGGAACTAAGCCTTCGAAATTCATGTACAATCGGACAGAGCCGTTTCAACCCTGCACCATCTTGTAAGAGTGTGTTGTACTGTAATCCAAATGCTACATCTCAGTACTACTGGATATAGAGACTATACTGAGAAAGGATCAAATGTTAGCATACCGAGACTGATGTTTTGTTACATGGAAGCAGACAAGTGTGGAGTGAGGGGAGTGATGAGAGTGGTGAACATTGACATGACCAACCCTGAAGAGACCTGTCCATCACCTCTGACACTCTACACAGCCAACGGAAAGAGGCTCTGTGGAGGAAGTAATCCCGGTGTCCGAACATGTTCCTCTGTCACCTTCCCTGCCTTCAACTACCAATACACTCGAGTGTGTGGCAGAGCTGTTGGGTTTTCATATTACCACCCTTGTGCTTTCGGCTATGGTGATTCCATAGGACTGAATGGTGTTTATGTCTCCGGTCTCTCCATCACACATGGTGCACCAGGAAGTCGCACACATGTCTGGACCTATGCCGGAGGCTTCCAAGAAAATAATGTAGCTGCAAACCATAACTGTCCTTGTGCACAGACTCCAGGGACAAGTGCTCCATATTACGTTGGTAACAGATACTACTGTGAGAGTGCCACACGGTATCCACCCATAACATATCAATGGTTCACCAACAATACCCTCTGGGATGGCCAGGACTGCTATCCAGGGAGCAGGTGCTGTGACAACCCTAAAGCTCCTTGGTTTGTGAAGGAGCTCAACGTCACCACACAGGACGATCTGGAGATTCGCTGGTGTACCACTCAAGGACTAGCCGGTGACAGAGTGGGCACTGAACTGGTGGAGATCTTAGTCTACTGATTTAGCTCAAGCTGCATACACTCAATAAGGAAATTGTGTATAACTGTGTTCTCCTTGATATTCATGGTATATATGGAATATTATATTTGCCATTATGAAATAAAAATTGTTTATTATTGGCTGTATCCATTATCACATGATAATAATAAATAATAATTGTAAAACACAGTGTACATGTGTATCATCGTTGATATCATTGAATGTACTTTAGTATTTTCCAAGTACAATGTGTGTATGCTGGTGCCCATTGCTTGAGAAATATATAATCATTTGGATCAATTTTCACATCATTAAAAGTGCATAATAATAATCAGCAACAAGAATATGTTATTACACAACTACTATAATACGTAGCAGTAACTATTGGTTGAATGGTAGGCAATATACTTATACATATAAGCATATTATTACTATAATATAGATTTATTGCAATAATATTATTATAATAATTATTATAATATTATTGTTCAATTTCTGCTGACGTCAAGGACTGTTTTGCCTATAACCAGTGATAACGATATTATATAAGAGTACACATATCAAGTGTGTTTTCATTAAGGGCACTAGGCCCATGCATAGTTGCTGTATTTGAACCTCAGAGCTCTCCCACATAATATGCAAGTGCACATGTATAATGAGTCATTGGTTGGAAGGTCGGCAAGACACGTACAAAAAAGTACCACTTTAATATGTATATTATGCTCTATGTCTTTTGGCATCTCATTTATTGATATGGTAAGGACAGTTCAGGGACTAAATGGTGTTTATGTCTCTGGTATACGTAAAGTTGTCATTAAACATGGTTGTAACACTGATGCCTTCCAAATGGAACCATTATGAAACCATTTTCACCCATTAGGTATCCTATGACCACATCAGCAGTAGACTGCAGGATATTGTTCCATTGAGGTAGTATACGTATAGTTGTCATTAAATACTTTGTGCATTTATATTGTTTGAGGTCTAGTCTTACTAATACTATATCACTTGAATGTACCATTTTATGGTATGTCACTTGTGACTATAAAAACAGTGTTGCATTGCTGCAGCTGTTGCTTGTTGTCAGCTGCAGTCGGTTAAACTTGTTAGTGTGTTGAGATGATCATTGTTTTGAAGTTGATACACACCATACTGTTGGGTGCTATCGTAGCAGAGGTGTACAGTAAAGGACATGATGGACCTGCTGTAGGGGAACAGAATGCAACCTGTGCTTCCTGTTGTATGCAAGGACCACCAGGAGTACCAGGGGTACCAGGAATGAATGGGCTCAATGGAGTACCAGGACATAATGGGAATACAGGATTACCTGGTGAAAGGGGACCACCTGGAGTACCAGGAGTATCAGGACCACCAGGAGTACCGGGAATGAATGGGCTCCATGGTCAAAATGGTCTACCTGGTCCTCAGGGTCCTTCCGGAACTGTTGATAAGGATGAACTTCGCACTATCATACGTTCCCTTATCAAGGAAGAAGTGGGTAATCAGAATTCATGTACTTTCGGACAGAGCCGTTTCGACCCTGCGCTATCATGTAAGAGTATATTGAGCTGTAATCCAAATGCTACATCTCAGTACTATTGGATGGAGACAGCTAAGAAAGGATCAAGTGTTAGCGTGCCGAGACTGATGTTTTGTTATATGGAAGCAGACAAGTGTGGGGTGAGAGGAGTGATGAGAGTGGTGAACATTGACATGACCAACCCTGAAGAGACCTGTCCATCACCTCTGACAAACTACACAGCCAACGGAAAGAGGCTCTGTGGAGGGAGTAATCCCAATTGGCGAACATGTTCCTCTGTCACCTTCCCTGCCTTTAACTACCACTACACACACGTGTGTGGCAGAGCTGTTGGGTTTTCGTATTACCACCCTTGTGCTTTCGGCTATGGGGATTCCAAGGGTCTAAATGGTGCTTATGTCTCTGGTCTCTCCATCACCCACGGTGCACCAGGAAGTCGCACACACATCTGGACCTATGCCGGAGGCTACCAAGAAACTCGTGCTTCTGCAAACCATAACTGCCCTTGTGCACAGACCCCAGGAACAAGCCCTCCGGACTACGTTGGTGACAGCTACTACTGTGAGAGTGCCACACAGTATCCACCCATAACATATCAATGGTTCACCAACAATACCCTCTGGGATGGCCAGGACTGCTATCCAGGGAGCAGGTGCTGTGACAACCCTAAAGCTCCTTGGTTTGTGAAGGAGCTCAACGTTGCCACACAGGACGATCTGGAGATTCGCTGGTGTACCACTCAAGGACTAGCCGGTGACAGAGTGGGCACTGAACTAGTGGAGATCTTTGTCTACTGATTTAGCTCAAGCTGCAGACACTCAATGAGATTGTGTATCTCTGTGTTCTCCTTGATATTCATGGTATATCGAATATTATATTTGCCATTATGAAATAAAAATGTGTATTAATGGCTGTTTTCCATTATTATAATATAATTATAGTAAATACTTGTAAACATATGCAGTGTGTATCATCATTGATATTATTGGATGTACTTTAACATTTATACCATCTACAATGTGTGTATGCTGGTGTGTATTGCTTAAGAATTAATCATTTTGATCGAATCATCAAATCATTTTTCCCATAACATTGACATATTATTACTTAGTAGGAAGAATATATTATTTCCCAACTTGTATAACAGTAACAATTGGTTGAATGGTAGGCAATATATAAGAGTACACATGCATATCAAGTGTGTTCCCGTTGAGGGCACTAGCCCATAGTTGTTGCATTGGAATCCAACATCTCTACCACATGTGCAAGTGCTTGTGTATGAGTCATTGGTTGGAAGGTCAGCAAGACACAATAAGCACTGCTTTAATATGCTCCATGATTTTTGGGAACTCATTCATGGAAGGGCAGGGCAGTTCACTGAGTGATCAAAGATATAATATCGTAGAAAGCTATGCACTCTCCTCCATTCTCCAGCTATGTAACATTGAAACAAAATAAAATTCATGTAGATCCAACCCACAGTACACCTGGATTGACCCAGTAGCATCCTAGTTCCAGTGAAGTAGTGGTATTGATCCAGTAGCATCTCAACAGGGAGGATGTTCCTGTCTTGTGAATGTGGTCACCAGTGGAAGCTGGACAATCTTCTGATACTCAGGAATGCTGTGGTTGTGAGGATGGTGTTAACATTGATGGGATGGATGATGATAGCTGGTATGCACACACTGCAAATATGGCCATTTGTATCTGGTCGCGGTACATGTGCTAGATGTTGTAGGTGTATACAGGCCAAGTCCCCCCACCCCGTAGGGTTGGCCACAAGTAACTATTGTTCCTATAGTACGCAACAGTCTAGACTTGTACATATATATCATGTGTTATCTATTTTCATATAGTTATAATGCAAATACTAAATTAATTAATGACAAGTCACTGTTATTATTACGATTATAGTATAATCAAATATTATTGTCATCATCATAATTATTGAAGATAATACTAACCAGGATTTGATGAATAATCATTATTAATTGTTATTACTCAATGGTGTACAGCAGCACACATACACACTGTAAATGACTACAAATGCCTCAAAGCACTCAAAATAGAAATATTCCAATTCTATCACTATGTCATGTACAATCAGTCACACATGACTACTACTAAATCTACAAAAATTCCTAAAGATATTATGTTAATCTGGTAGAATCTACCCTAACATGTGCTGCTTGTCAGTGAGGTACGAGCTCACTGGACATACATCTCCACCAGGATGGTCCCCAAGGGGCTGTCGGCCCTATGTCCACCGGCGCCACACCAGCGAACCTCGAGGTCATTCTGTGTGGAACTCCTGAGCTGTTTGACAAACCAAGGGGCATTAGGCTTGTTACAGCAGTTGCTGCCGGTATAACAGTCCTGTCCGTCCCAAAGCGTCTGGTTAGTGTACCACTGCCCACGAGGCGGGTATTGGGTGGGGCTCTCGCAGTAGTAGCTGTTACCCACGAACGAACCAGGGGCCAATCCTGCTTGTTTAGCGCAAGGACAGTTGCAGCTGTGGTAGTACGTGTCTGCCCAGCCAACTGCGAATGACCAAATGTGACTACGACTTCCCGGTGCACCGTGCGTGATGGAGATACCGCTCAAATACTTTTGCTCCAGTGTGTTTGTGCTAAAGGCACAAGGTCCCCTGTTGCCAAATTGGAAGCCGACAGCCCTCCCACACACACGAGTGTACGGTTTGTTGAAGGTTGAGTAAATCACAGAATCACAAGGTTGACTGCTCTTAACACACAACCGATGTCCATCAACTTCTCTTTCCGTAAAGGTGTCTGGACAGAGTGCTAGAGGATCAGACATGTTCAGCAAGGCCACTCTTGTCCACGCTCCAGTATCGCAATGAGACGGGCTTATTCCACAGTATACCTTGATCACCCCTTGAGTGGTGGTGTTGATCCAGTAGTATCCTGAGGGGGCGTTTGGGTCTGCCTGGTAGATGTCGTCACAGCAAGTTGCTGGATCATCTTCTGATGTTCCGGGAAGCTTTGGCTGTGAGGTTGGGGATGGTGCAGGTCCCGGAGGAGTCACTCCCGAAGGTTGGACGGAACATGACAGCTGGTTTTGGCAGAGGTCGTTTCTGATTTCTTCAAGTATTTCTCTCTTGAGGTTGGTGAACTCGGAATAGGAGATGGACCCTGGGGGTCCTGGCGTGCCGTCTCGTCCGTCCCTGCCGGGTGGTCCGGGGATTAGCTGACAGGAACAGTCTTCAGAACTTCCTGCTACAAAACCTCCAGTGCTAATGAAGAACAGCACACTCAACACAATCTTCATCATTCTTGCAGTTTGGTCAGAATAAGTAAAGCAGTTGTAGCTACTCTGGTGATCTGCTCAAACTTTGTCCGATTTATATAGCAGTGGCTCTCGTGGGTGAAGTACCCCTGAGTGGTATCCTATTTATAGCAGATGCACACTTCAAAGTTGCTTTGCACGTGCAAAAATGCAGGACATCAGTAAGGTCAGGTACCCTAGTTTGTACACGAGGTGGAAATATTCGATTGACACATGGAGTAGTAGGAAACTGTCCGTAGCTGTAGAGCTGCAATGATGTAATGAGTGTAACAGGAAAGGTCCCCCCAAGTTTGTACAAGAGATGAAACTATGCCATTGGTACCATAGTAGGAAACTAGCTGCTTTGAGCCATAGCAAGAGTGCAATGGTTCAGTGACTTCAACAAAATGACCCCCCCCCCTCCCCCGTTTGTACAAGAGATGAAACTATGCCACTGGTATGGTAGTAAATGGGGAACTACAGTGGAACCTCTATTAAAGGACTCTCCCAATAAAGGACACCATAGAAAATACCTCCCTACAAAGGACACTTTCTTAGGCCCCAAAAATGAACTCCCCTACAGTGTTAATACATTTTTCTGAAGAGTGGACAACCTCTCTACAGTGGACAAAATAGCTGGTCCCAATGTGTCCTTTATAGAGAGGTTCCACTGTACTTTAAACCATTGCAAGAGTGTAATGGTGTAATGAGTTCAACAGGACGAGCCCGCAGTTTGTACAAGAGATGAAACAACATTAAGCCACTGCAGGACATCAGTAAGGTCGGGTACCCCAGTTTGTACACGAGGTGCAAATATTTGATTGGCACATGCAATAGTCGGTAACTACCCATAGCTGTAGGGCTGCAATGGTGTAATGAGTGCAACAGGATAAGTCCCCCAGAGTTTGTACAAGAGATATCGATGAAACTATGCCATTGGTACGTTAGTAGGAAACTACTGCAGCCACTACAGGGTGCAAGGGTACAATGAGTGCTGATGGGCAAGTACCCTGTTTTGTTGAGAGCTGTAACCATTGAATTGACACAGTACTCGGAAATAACTCCAACTTTTATCATTTTCTTGATTGTCTGCCAAGAGTTCACTGGTATCGCACCCCGGTGGTTGTTATACGGCTGGTGCACACATCAAAGACACAGCAGTGTACGTTGGTAGGTTTCACAACAGATATGAAGGTGAAACTATTCTATTACTGCACCATAAAGTATACTTGGCAATGACAAAGTTCAGCTGAACACTATACAAGCCAGTGGTTTGAAGTGAACTGTGAATACACTAGCTAGACACAAAATTATGTATCGTATGGACTATATACCAAGGTCCATGTGGCACGATATCATGTTATGGTCACTACATCAGTTCCCTACCCATATTTTCACCATAATTGGAGCATTCCACTCATGAAGAATTAATTCTGAACAATCAATACCATCTTCAACACTCTCATGGTTTGATCAATGAGTGAAGTAGTAAGCCAGTTACACAATCTGGTACTACTTCACATTTAAAGCACTTATATGGTGAAGTACATCCCATTGTGTACAAAAATGTGGTACCTGCTAATGAGGAAGTCCCACAGTCTACTAATGAGCTGAAAATATTCTACTGCCGCTGTACTCGGAAACTACTGCACAATGCCTCCACAGGTGCAGGCATGCTTTGTGTCCTGCTGGGCATGTCCCTTGGTTGCTATAGAGATGGAACCATTCTAATTGCACGCTACTTGGAAACTACTTTGAGTTTATCATATCCTTCATGGCAAGTCCCTTGGTTGCTATAGAGATGAAACTATTCCAATTGCACGCTACTCGGAAACTACTTGGAGTTTATCATATCCTTCATTGTCTGTGAAATGCATAAAGGCATTCCAAACCTGGTTAAGAACAGGTGGTTCGTGCAGAGGTGAAACTACTCCATCAGTGCACCATATGGAGTACTGAACTGTGGTTTAGTAGAGTTGAACGACTGGTTATCTGTTCGAAGGTGAAAAGCACACAGACTTGGCAGGAAATCCCAGGTCTAACGAAGTCCATGTGGACCACACCATGATTTACAATCACTGTGAAGTGTTTGTTACCTATATAAGGTATGAGCCAGCATATAATATTATGTGCAGGCAAATGCATACAATATTATACACAAATACACAAACATGTACACACACATACAAACACACACACATACACGTACACACATACACACACACGTACACACACACATGCACACACACACAACTTATACACACACTTGTACAGCATGTATACCTACATATGTACATTACTGTATGTACAGCATATATACAATGTACATACATATGAACACTATATGTACGTGTTCTGTATAATAATATTATACTTCACTATTTGTATACACATACACATGCAGTGGGTATAGCCTGTGCATGTATGCATGTATATTCACACATAATTATTGCTAATGTATGTGGTGACATTCATAGCGTACATGTGTAAAATTCAGTGCATGTATGACTGAGAAGGTACACAGACTTCTAGCAAGGTGCATGTGCCGATGCAGTATTAGGAGCCAATTTGAATGTATCATGTGGTCGCCCTCTGGAATGTATACCTACCTGTGTTGTGTCATGATAAAAAATGTACGATGCAGCTGCAGCTAGGAAATTGTGTTGTGCTGTGATAAATATTCCATTATCTATTAGTGTACACAATAGGTTCACAGTGTATGTATATACTAATATTATGATAATGTGTTATGTCAACAAACTGGTCAGCTGCAGCTGCTACTCATTGCAAGCATTGCTGTGCCATGATAAATATCATTGCTAGTGTACACAGCAGGTTCATAGTACGTGTGTACTAATATCACCTCCATGAAGTGGTCACGCAGCTGCTACCTAGTCTCGCGTAGCCCAGACCCGCTTCTCGCCTCCATTTTTATAATTATGACGTCATGTTGTCGGCGAGAAGACCACATGACGTCCACGAAACCCTAACCCTTCTCGCCGCCCACATGACGTCATAATTATAAAAATGGAGGCGAGAAGCGGGTCTGGGCTACGCGAGACTAGCTGCTACCAGGGTTGAACTGAAACTATTCCATTGGTACACTGTACAGTCATGGACTATGCAAATAAGCCTTTGATGTAGTAGGAAATGTTATAGACACAATGCATGGTTTAGGTACTGTTGATATTACTGTGGAGCCTTTCTATTACAAACCTCTGAAATGTGGAAACCTCTATAATAAGGACATCATTCTGTGTCCCAGTGTAGTACTGTAGTGTATTAAATGACCTCTGAATTGAGGAAACCTATGTAATAAAGACTAAACTTAAGGTCCTAAAGTGTCCTTAATAGAGAGGTTCCACTGTATGTGTGTGTGCACATGTACTGCACATGATTGGACACACTGTATTGTATAGTACACAGAGTCCACCCGATCCACACACACTACTAACAGTCCAGTCCACTGTGACTGTTCCACCGAGTGCTCACAGCAAGAGCAAGGAGGGGCAATCTGTATATACATTCTCCTGGAGGTGGTGTAGATTTCACTGGTGACCAGCCAAGTATTTCAAAATATTATTGCTGGTTACCACAGCCTACCCATACAGTGTCCATATGATACATACCAAAACAAATGCTCTGAAATCTGAATCAATGAATATCATTGCCAAGATTCTTGGCAGTAGCATTTCATTGGTGGATGGTCACGCGCTCAGGTGTGAACTGATCACTACTTGGGCTAGACCGTCCCTTCCCTTTTCCGCCCCTCGGCGTTTCTTAGGGATGGCCAGGCTAGCTAGACTATGGTATAACGGGCCTGCCCGGTCGGATAACGGACTTGTTCAAACCATAGATACTCTATACCCCACAAACGAGGTGCACAACGTTACGTAATATAGGGGATTTTCCCAGGGGAATAACCTTATTATGAAATAACACTAATCAACACATCAACAAGAAGACAGGATTATACTAGATCAGTCCAGTGTCTGTGAATTGAAGAGTTAACGTACCGCATTTCGTGCTATAGCCGACTTCTGTATTTTGTGCATTGTATGAAACGTGGATATGGCGTCGCCTTTGCCACGTGAATGTCTATCGGGATTGGACGAAGTTACCGGTCACGCTGTCAACGCTGCCCAAACCGCCAATGAAATCATTGAACTCGATCTCATTCGTCTCCCGCCAGAGTTCCCCGATGTCGAATTGGGTAGCCGGATTAAGGTGATCCAGCGAGGAATAAAACAACAGGCGCAAAGGTACCACGGAGATATTCGAGATGAATTGTACCAGATCGTCTGCTCTGTTCGCGACTTCGCCAAGAAGAATAAGTCCTTTTCGGACAAGATCCTGAAGGATATTGATGTGGATTCACTTGCGGGTCAGCAGCAAGTGGCGGGAGCTGTGAAACTGCTCAATGGAAACGTCAAAAGAATTGTTTCTCGATTTGACGCGCTACAGGAGAACCTCGGTGTGATAATGCGTGAACTAGCAACTCGTGAGAGTGAACTAGATGGCTGCATTGCAGATTATGATAGAAATTGTCAAAATTTGAAAAGGGATCAAGCACAGCAGACCCTCATGAAGAACCGACTGCAAACAATCGAAGAAGATAGAAGTGAAATAACTTGGAAAGTGGTTAAAACACTGGGAGCAGTAGTGCTTGTTTCTGCTGTTGCTGGTACCGGTGTCGGCCTCCTTTTTTACACAGGTATTCCTTTCGTAGTGGGATGGGCTGGTCTTGAAATTACTTGCACTTCCATCGCAGCCATGTCTGGGGCTAAATGTATTGCTGCAGGTATTGGTGCCGGTTGTGTGGCTGGTGTAGTAAGTACTGCCTGTTTGGCCTCTCACTGGTCTGACCAACTGCAGGAATACAAGAGACTGAATGATGAGCGTCGCAGGATCGAAGCACAAGTGATGGGCATACCAGACATAGCGATGACCAGCATACGTGATAAAATCATCGCATTGGGTAAACTTACCAATCGCCTTAACACACAGTTGGAGAAAGTAAAAGGTGACTGGAAAAAATTTCAAAGTCACATGCAGCAAACAGTGGATAAGTTAGAGGACGGTAGTAACATGAATGTGGTATTCTTCGTTAAGGAACAGATTCATGATGCGCAGTCCAGCTGGGAGGAGGCTTTGAAATGGGCAAATGCTTTGTATGAAGTACCTCCACACAGCGATTCACCAGACCAGCTGTCATGTATGAGTGGGATGTTTGGGATGATGGGGAGCCATTAGGCTGGTACCTGTAGCATGTGTTGTGCAACAAGTCAATAACAACATCTTATATGTCTTGTAAGGAGCAGCGGAATTCACTTGTATCTTAATCCACTTAATTTCTTGTAACACGACGTGATGTTATTTTTGGCAGTATGTACTGAACTCATTGATGACATTAATAATTGTTATTTAATCACAATCAGATGTAATATTCATCAACTTTGTTATATTGGTTTACAATTACGTGTATTTTGATATACAAAATTGCAATAATTATGTTGATTTACAATCAAGGAATTCGTATTTCAGTTTGTCAATGAACATATTCCTATAAAATATAATAATTATGGATCTCATTAGAATGAAATGCCATGCATGACATACTGCTGTGAAGATGTCATACATTAACATACAATCACAAGTACAAGAATGATTAATGACTAATTTATACATTTTTTCATTCAATGTTAAATACACATTAATCCACATGCAATATCAATCACTGTCACTCAAAATGACCAGCTCGTCATCATCCTGCTGACTGTCGATAATGGTCACATCATTGCTGTCTCTGTCATATGATGATTTCTTCCTCTTTCCTCTCATGTTCGATAGGATAAAATCAAAATCCTCATCATCATCAAAATCTAGACTGCACACGCTATCAGTGACTCGTTTTCGTGTGTTCGAGACTGTTCCGACATCAGAAGAACATTTCTGGTTACTAGGTGTAGTATTAGAGGAGATGTTTGTTGTGGTGGTTGGTTTGGGTGTAGTAGTGGGTGTAATAGAGGGCGTGGTAGTGGGTGTAGTAATGGGCATGGCAGCAGGCGTGGTTGTGGTGAATTTGAGTGCAGGTATCTTCAATGCAGGTGTAGCTTTGGTTGGCTCTCCCCTTGCTGTAATCCAGTCAGAAGTTCTTGGTGTACTGGTATTTTTGATCTGCTTCTTCATGAGCTGAAGTATCTCAGGGTTAGGCATCATCACCTTGTTATACCCGCTCCTCACAGCTCCTGCTTTAGGCCCCTTGGTGAGGTAGGAGACGGTGTTATACGGGGTGAAGTGGAAGTCCTCCACAAACACCTCTTCCAGTACACCTTGAACAATGGCCACCTCAACTGTGTCCGAGTTGAAATGCTTGAACTTCTTGGGCTCTCCACTCTTATTCCACAGGGCAAGCAGCTTCGATGATGTGAGCTTTTGGTCAGATTGTGTCAGGACCTCTAAAAGGCTCTTGAGAAGATCTGAGATGTCCACCATCGCCA
>OZ026553.1:615817-620817 GCA_964020155.1 Chondrilla cf. caribensis | reverse complement strand
GAGGTCCACTCAGTACAGTCTACAATGATGGGGAGATCTCAACATGTGGGTGGATTATAGAGGTTCACTCAGTACAGACTACAGTGATGAGGAGATCTCAACATGTGGGTAAATTATAGAGGTTCACTCAGTACAGACTACAACATCCTCTCACCAAATTTCTTAGCAGCTAACACTTGATCCTCCATTAGCGATATTAACGGCGTCACAACAAGAGTAAAACCCTGCGATAATAGAGCTGGCAGTTGGTAGCACAGGCTCTTCCCGCCCCCAGTGGGCATGATGAGGATGACATCATTGCCCGCCACAGAGGCGTTGATGCAAGAGAGTTGGAGGGGGCGAAAGGAGGAGAGACGGAAGGAGGACTGTAGCACTTCCAGAGCTCTTGTGGACCAGGGGAAGGATCCAGTCTCCCAATCAGTTGTCTTCTGGGATTGGGACTGCAACACATGAGGTCTGAACAATGAAAATGAATGCAGTACAGTGAATTCTCATCCATCCGCCAAACCTGATGATCCACTATAATCTCCCAGTACCAATACAAGTACTTTTAAACATCCAGTTAATCTGCTAAACTTGTTAATCCGCCATATTTTTTCATCGAAATGAAAATAATATAGTGGGTAGAAATTGAGCTGGAATTCAAGTGCAACGGCTTCAATAAGCATAATATCTTCAGTTAAGTACCCAAGTAATTCGAGTGTGGGGGCAGCAGCCCCACAAGTTTTTAAACACAATTTACTTGTTTGAAAATGTATTCTGGCAGATTAAGGAGAATTCACTGTACCTACATACTTATGACTTGAAAATTGTGATAACATGAGACATGAGAATTCCTATATGCTATACATGAATTACATGTTTCGTTAGAGAAATATTCACATTTGTGTCAGACAAGTACATAGAGTACAGCTTGATGCAACATGCACATACATCACCATAAAATGTGCATACAGTAGCATTGCTATACTGTGTTGAATGGAGCCTGATCATGCACGTCTGTGACTACAGCTACACAAAGGGTTTATTTATTAATGGATAAAGACCATGTTGATTATAATACTAGAACCTAATTTAGCAGGACATTCCTACGTAACAAACTAAACACTTATCATTTCGGTTATATTCACAGATACTCTAAACTATGTAACTTTAGAGTGTCTATGATATTCAGTTTAAATAAGGTGATTTAGAATTTTAGAAAAATAAGTGCCAAAAACCTTTGTCTCTTCTGGCTCTTCTCCTTCAACAACAGAGTTTTTCTTGCCAAAAGACAATTTTCTCTCTGTTTTAATGCTGAGATTTCGACCTTAATTGCTCCAAGTTCCATTTCAATGTCATCGAGTTCAGTCTCGGGATCCATGTGGTCCTCCATAGCTACCGTGGGGAGTTCAATGCTTCACAAAACACCAGTCTAGCTCGCATTATAAACACTGAAAGAAAAAATGGATTATGCGATAATCTTACGAATAGTATAATCAATATAATACATCATGAATGACATAACGCGAACAAAACAACAAACATGATCGATGCTGTCCCTGAATTCGAAGCTAGCGCCATTTTATATTGACGCGCGGAAATGCAAATTTTAACGCGGGTTTAAAATGACGTAAAAGAACGTCACTGATCAGGCGCTCTATAAGAACCACTTGATTAGGACTGGAGAGCAATTTTCACAATGCCTCTACCTCGCGAAGTAGAAGGAACTCAGTCAGATGGGCACAATGCACCTGGTGCTGCAGTAGATCTACTTACAACTGCAAAGCTCTCCATCGACAGAAAGGGACTATTTACCTTGAACCAGGTAGCTGCCCATGTCGTTTTAGCTGCCGATGTAGCTAAGCAGATACAAGATATGGAGTTGATCCACTTGCCACCAAATTTTCCTAAACCGAGCTTGCAAGCTGCCATCCGTGAGAGACAAATGACGATATCTGACTACGCAGGGCGGTTCCGAGGGCCGATCAGACAGCGAATGACCACGGCGGTATTTGATATCCTACAATTCTCCAATACATTCGTCCAATTGTCCGAAGGATGCTTCGAGAAGTTCAAATGTACAGAAGAAATGTTCCCGTCAGAGAAAAAAGCTCTTCTGGCCTGTTGCAAGGATATGATGGAGAAGATGATGAAAATTCAGAATGGCTTGAATGGCGTTAACGAGGAAATAAGTCAAGTAATCGCTGGACTTACTGAGGAAAGGGCTAAGTTGAATGAATGCAGCAGTACCTATGACGAAGAACAACGAAATTACGAACAAAAATTTGAAGATGAGAGAATCGAACGAGAGCGGCTTCAGAGAAGGATTAGAGAACTCAGATCTAGACGTCGATGCTTAATCTTAAAGGCGGTTGCTGGAGTAGGTGTGGTTATCCTTATTAGTCCTGGTATAATTATACTTCCTAGAGCTGTAATTGGAGTTGGAGTTGTAACTGCTGAGAAAATACAGGAGGCCTGTGAGTTGAGGCAAGAAATAAGAAGATTGCAAGCCAAGCTAGAGGGGACTCCGAAGGAAAGGCTGTTAAATATTAGTGATGAATTGAAGGAGCTTTTGCAGTTCAGCTATGATTTCAAAAACACCTTTGACAGTGTGATGAATGATTGGAGCCAACTTTCAGCAGGTATGAAACAAACAATTGAGCTTCTTCAAAGTGCCGAAACAAAAGCAGATAACAATAATTTAATCCTGCTTATCAACATCGAATTAGAGGCAGCTAAAAAGAACTGGATTGAAGTTAACAAATTGGCCAAGGAATTGCATAAAGGATGTACTGAGATAAATACTGTACAAGGAGGCAGCAATGACATGAGTAGCTGCTGCTGCATCAATTTTTAATGATCTTGCTATATAGTAGCCTGAGGAGTGTACATTCTTCCATAGTACATCCATAGTCAGGTGATCTACAGACATTATTTTTTGTGTTGTTTTATATTATTGCAACATTCAATTTGCCCGTATGATATATTATTACAATATATATTAATATTTCAGATACTTTGATTACCAGTTATCTGTGTTCTTACCCTTTCCACTGATTTTTCATTTCATATTGTGAGAAT
Organism: Chondrilla cf. caribensis; assembly: GCA_964020155.1. Taxonomy (NCBI): domain Eukaryota; kingdom Metazoa; phylum Porifera; class Demospongiae; order Chondrillida; family Chondrillidae; genus Chondrilla; species Chondrilla cf. caribensis. The sequence continues at coordinate 617,754 of OZ026553.1, read as the reverse complement.
TTAATAAACTGTAGTTGCAATTGATTTATGATAATTGAGTGTGTTCATTATCAATTAACAAATCCGATTGTAATTTAATACGTCGTGCACGTACACAAGAGTTGGTAGTTATTCCCAGCATGCATAGTTATCATATATTGATAACTTGATTTGAACTTAAGATATTATGGATATACCATATACCTACACGGGAGTTCAATTGCGCACTAAGATTATATAAACCACTTAATTTTCAATTGTCCTGTTCAGCTGTTTGCAAAACCATATACTGCAATAATAGCAATCTACACTGCCAGCTACTGTAACAGTTAAGCTACAAAGGCCTCAACACTTGCTGGAGTTGTCATGGTTCCGCATTGCATAATGGTTATGCAATAGTAGTCTTCTACTACTGCCTCTGGCTCCCGGTATACCAAATAATAAATAGTATAGTCCTGGCGCCATTTTCACAATTGCGTGTCGAGTGAATGAACGATGTTTTACTAGATTTCTTACGGTCGTATACTCTTCAGTCGAATACTAACTGAGTATATTAACTCACAGTGTGATAACAATTGTACTTCATTTTAGGGTAGATAGACAAACGAAATACATTTTTCGCTTTCCCGTTATTGGATGTATTTATTATAATTCGTGTGTCTAGTAATGAGTCTTTCAGAACATCAAGTGGATTGTAAAGATGTCGTTTTCGTCGTAGAAGCCAGCATCGCCTTGCGAGGGCAATATGACGCCTTGACGAAAGACTATGTCATCCCAGCTATCGAGTGAGTCCTCGAATTGCGTATACTCTGGGTTTGTGACCGTATACATGTGTATTTATTGCAAAGGGAGAGGGAGATGACTTTCTTTAGTTTATAAACATCGTAGTTTAGGTTTTATTCGGAGTGGCCAGTTGGTCTAGGGGCATGATTCTCGCTTTGGGTGCGAGAGGTCCCGGGTTCGAATCCCGGACTGGCCCTTTTTCCTTTTTTTTTTTTTCAATGCCGTACACAGTGTCTATTGTGTATGTACTACCATAGACACTCTAAACTACGTAGTTCAGAGTGTCTATGGTACTACATACAGTGTACTTACCGTGTCTTTTTATTTGTCCGTATACATTGTTTTATTCATTTCTCTTATTTCTTTAAGGTCGTTTGCCTGTAGTCATCAAAATACTATAGATGTGGACTTTCAGGTTAGTATAGACAACATAAAGAAGTGTGTTAGTGTGATGTCAGCACGTGGGTATGTCTACATGCATGCTAATTTTGACTGTTTCATCACACGCATGTGTGTAATGAATGTTATCGTTGTCATGTAGAGCTTGATGAACGAACAGCCCAAATGCTTCTTCAAATTCTCATCCTTGTTTTCATTTTCTTTCGTATTCCTATTCTTAATCTCATTCTCAATCTTTTATTCATTTTTTTCCATCATGTTGCCTACATTTCATCTTCCAGTTCGGCACTGCTCAGTTCTGTGTGATAGAGATGAACCCGAAGGAGCTTGTGTACAATGAGACCGTGTCCTTCAATCCTGTGACAAGCAGTATCAAACACATCATTGAGTGTATCAAAGGAGTGAGGTACAGTGTGTGTGTGTGTGTGTGTGTGTGTGTGTGTGTGTGTGTGTGTGTTGTGTGTGTGTGTGTGTGTGTGTGTGTGTTGTGTGTGTGTGTGTGTGTGTGTGTGTGTGTGTGTGTGTTGTGTGTGTGTGTGTGTGTGTGTGTGTGTGTGTGTGTGTGTGTGTGAGGTGGGGTCACTCCATACAATCACTTACTAGGTACGTACAGTACTGTGTATGTATAACTTTACGTATATGCATACTGACTGGTTTTGATATAACAGTAATCCTTATTCCATGCTGTTGCTTACATAGTTTTTATGTTGATTTTTGTGTTGTATAATTATTTATTATTAATATTGTTATTGTTGTTTACTCTCCTCACCCTGGCA
>OZ026553.1:580000-615617 GCA_964020155.1 Chondrilla cf. caribensis | reverse complement strand
GCTGACATAGTTTTATTGTTGATTTTTGTCTTGTATAACTGTTTATTGTTAATATTAATATTTTTGTTTACTTTCCATTAATTTAATTTAATTTGATTGATTGATTTGTTTACTCTCCTCCTTGACACCCTGTAGTCTAATACAAGGGCCATGTTGTCCAACGTGTCCGCTAGTGGAAGGATTAGCAGCTGCTTTGGAGGTCCTGGAGGACATGGGACAACAGAGGCAGAAGAGGTGTGTGTGTGTGTGTGTGTGTGTGTATGTGTGTGTGTGTGTGTGTGTGTGTGTGTGTGTGTGTGTGTGTGTGTGTGTGTGTGTGAGTGAGTGTGTGTGTGTGTGTGTGTGTGTGTGTGTGTGTGTGTGTGAGTGTGTGTGTGTGTGTGTGTGTGTGAGTGTGTGTGTGTGTGTGTGTGTGTGTGTGTGTGTGTGTGTGCGTCTGTGTGTGTGAATCTGTGTGTGTGTGTGTATGTGTGTTTGTGTGTGTGCGTGCATACGTGTAGGTACATATGTACATATATGTATATGTCTGTACTTTGAATATATTATTATTTACAGATATTATATATTATTTTACATGCAGTATGTGTGAATTAATGTTTGAATCAAGTACATTTATATTGAAGTTATATTGAATGTTATAATCTACACAGCTACCGAGGTTCTGTTGCCAAGCACTGTATAGTGGTTGCTAACAGAGATTTTGAGAATTGCAAAGTAAAGGAATCTATGAAATACTTTGACTATTCACTGGATGAGTTGTCATCAGTGTTCATAGAGGTGTGTGTGTGTGTGTGTGTGTGCGTGTGTGTGTGTGTGTGTGAGTGTGTGTGTGTGTGTGTGTGTGTGTGTGTGTGTGTGTGTGTGTGTGTGTGTGTGTGTGTGTGTGTGTGTGCGTGCGTGTACATACATACGTATGTACTTACATATGTATACCCCTACTCATGTATGTATGTATTACACCTGTAATGTATATTTCCATATACATATGTGTATGCACATGCTATGTCCGTATATGTGTGTGTGTAGTTAGTATCTACTCAAACACATCCATACGTACACACACATACACTCACACATACTCACACATACACACATATACTCACATATACACACATATACTCACATATACACACATATACTCACATATACACACATATACACACATATACTCACATATACACACATATACTCACATATACACACATATACTCACATATACACACATATACACACATATTCTCACTTATACTCACATATACTCACATGTACACACATACACTCACATATACACACATATACTTACATATACACACATACATATACACACATATACACATATATACTCACATATACTCACATATGCACACATACATCTCATATGCACTCTGATACTGTCTCATTGCGATTGTAGAGGTCAATTAATCTATCTGTGATCAGTCCGAGAAAGCTCAAATCATATCGCGACTTGTTTGAGAAGTTTCAAGCTAAAGAGCCCTCCTCCCTGGATGAGATGGAGCACACCTATGAAGCGTCACACCTGGTCCTGTTGAAGGGATTTCAAATACCAAGTTAGTCACCCCTGTCTTTAGTTGAGGACTCACACCACACACACACACACACACACACACACACACACACACACACACACACACACACACACACCACAGACACACACACACACACACACACCACAGACACACACGCACGCACGCACACACACACACACACACACACACACACACACACACACACACACACTGTATAATTTTGGTCTACCTCTACCATTATTAGGTTCGCATTCAAAGACCACAGAGCCCAAGCACCCGATGTCGATCCCGGACACCATCCAGTCTCCAGCTAGCATCTCTGTCTTCACTCCCAAGAAGTCTCCCATCCAACATCCTTGCGAGGCCAGCCTCGAAAGCAAGCCCAGCCCCTACAATGGATCACCGGCACCTCCACCCTCACACCTCTCACAGCCACCTTCGGTCCCATTCTCCGACACTCCCATCCCCACACCCCCTCAGGTCGCCATGTCCCTACCATCTGCATCGAGCATCACATCTTTGAACTCATTGGTTGCATCAAGTCCGAGTGTTACCATAAATAGCAGCAACAGTATGACATCACCATCCACCAATCCAATTTTATCATCAGTAGCTACAAGCACACCAGTTTCCTCCCTCCAGTTAACAAATCCACCTTCAGTGGGTGGGGGAGTTAGCTCCATCAATCCCCCATCGTCCAGTGGAATGTTGCCAACTGCAACATCCACAGGCCTCACCTCTATACCTTCCAATGTGCCTAAAGGAGCTATGGCTGCCCTAGCCAGTGTCATGAAGGAAGTAGCCAAGACTGTGGGAACTGCAGGTGTGTGTGTGTGTATGTGTGTGTGTGTGTGTGTGTGTGTGTGTGTGTGTGTGTGTGTGTGTGTGTGTGTGTGTGTGTGTGTGTGTGTGTGTGTGTGTGCATGTGTATGGGTAGATGTGTGTTGGTGTGCACATGCTCATGTATGTATGTATGTACATGCGTATACATTCATAAGTGAACATATTCACTAATTTTGCATGTTCAGTTAAATGTGTGTACCCAGCATAGCCTTGTGTACACAGACACAGTGTCTGCAACTCCTAAGACCGTTCACACCGCACCATCCACACCCCCTGTAGGTTCACACCCTCCAGTCTCGCAGCCCTTGCTTGGGGTGGGGAGGGGACCACCTCAATTGGACAGTCAGTCTCTCATCACCTCTTCTGCAGCAGCTGGACCTGTGGGGGGCGTGACCCAGACTGGAAGTACCCAATCAGTAGGGTTTTCCCATCTCACCCAGAATGTTGGCGGGAACATCAACGTTACCAACCAACCACCTCACAGTTTGTCTTTCGGACAGTCAACCAGTGGGAACCAAGGTCTCAACCCTCCCACACTCAGCACTGCCCAGATCACCACCTCCGCGGGAACTGTTATGTCGTCGAGCACTTTCGGACTGACGTCCGTTACTAAAACTCCAAGTTTGTCTATGCAAGGAGGTGGGGTCAGTCAAGGAGGAATAACCTATCAGAACACACCCTCATCACAGGGAAATCCCCCCAAAGGTCCCCCTAATCTGTTCAAATCTAATGTGAATACCAGTTTACCGATGGGAGTAGTCAGCAGCACGCATAGCTCTGGGATGCCATCCATGGGTTTTGGACAAATGTCTACTGCTTCCCATCCAGGACCACCTTTTCGAGGACCTGTGAGTGTGTGTGTGTGTGTGTGTGTGTGTGTGTGTGTGTGTGTGTGTGTGTGTGTTTGTGTGTGTGTGTGTGTGTGTGTGTGTTTGTGTGTGTGTTTGTGTGTGTGTGTGTGTTTGTGTGTGTGTGTGTGCGTGTGTGTTTGTGTGTGTGTGTGTGTGTGCATGTGTGTGTCACTGTAATGTGTTATATTGTGTTCTATAATATTGATTTATTCTCGTTTACACAACCATATTATGCATACAAACATGCACACACAACACACAGGAACCCAGTATTGGTCAAACAGCACTTCAGATTGTGTGGAGAGGATGTGTAGTAGTGAAAGAGCCAGTAAGTGTGTGTGTGTGTGTGTGTGTGTGTGTGTGTGTGTGTGTGTGTGTGTGTGTGTGTGTGTGTGTGTGTGTGTTTGTGTGTAGTAATTGATGTGCATGTTGTTTGTTTGCATGTTATTGTTTGCATGTAGGATCAGCGCGTGCTGCAAGTATCATGTCAAGCTTCAGCAAAACAAACCAGTTTACCAATGATGTGAGTTGAACAAGCACTCCTGGAGTGTGAACAAGTCAATTTGTTTACTTGTTTACAGACGTTTGTTGTCTTTGTTGTTTACCTCAGTCATGCTGAAAAATGGCCAAACACTCTGTATTTGTCTTACTATCCAAAGAGTATGCTGGTATGTTAACCAAATGTGTGTGTGTGTGTGTGTGTGTGTGTGTGTGTGTGTGTGTGTGTGTGTGTGTGTGTGGTGTGTGTTGTGTATGTGGGCGGAGAGGGAAGTTCATGTATATTGGACACTTCCTGCTTGTCCTCAGGACCAGCTGAAGAATCGTCTCAACCTCAGTTCTCACACTGCTTGTACGGTTAACTTCCAATTCAACGAGCCAGTTCAGAACATCACTGCCCTCAAGGCCATCACTAGCATGGAGCCCAGGAATGTGAGTTCGTTCGATGGACATTAAACTGAAACTACATACTTGAACCGATTCCTGTTCCAGTTCCCATTTTCCCCTGTTCTCACTCCAGTTTGGTGTATTGACCCTCACTCCTCAGCAAAATGTTCCTTGTCCTATAAAGGCGATGTTGCTGGTGTGGACTGAAAGGCAATTCTGTGGGATTATACCTAGCGACCAGGTGGGGAGCATGTGGGGAAGGCACACACACGTGCGCGCGCACACATACACACACGTACACACACATATGTACACACACACACACACACACACACACACACACACACACACACACACACACACATACACACACACACACACACATGTACACAAACACATGCACACACACATGTACACACACACACACACACACACACACACACACACACACACACACGTGCACGCACACAGACACACACACACACACACACACACACACACACACACACACACACACACACACATTGTAATATCTCCCACTCAACGCAGGACACTTTTATACGAACATTGGAAGGAATGAAGCAGCACATGAGAGAAATGCAAGCCAAACAGAATCAAATGTCCAGCCTCAGTCAACCTAGCTCGACGTATGGGATGGGACAAGGGGTATCATCCAATGTTGGAGCTGGTATGGGAACAGGAATGGGAACTGGTATGGGAACAGGCGTAGGAACTGGTATGGGAACGGGTGTGGGAACCACTATGGGAACAGGTATGGGAACTGGTATGGGAACAGGAGCAGGAAGTACTATACCCAGTGGTAACATCCCTTCCTATCAAGGTGATTGCAGCACATGCGTACATACATACTACCATTGAGTGTGATGGGGGGGCTCGTGTTTGCACAAACAATGTGAGATGCGTACATTGAAACATGTACATGCACAGGTGTGTACATGTATGTTTCAATGTGTGTGCTCTTATAGCCATGAGGTGTGTGTGCTGGCAGTAGGTGAGCTGCAGACCAACCAGCATGGCTTGTTAGTTACGTAGCTCCTCAAGGGGCACACTAAATGTCTACTTGTTATCTGATCTTATCCGTCTGTGTGTGTGTGTGTGTGTGTGTGTGTGTGTGTGTGTGTGTGTGTGTGTGTGTGTGTGTGTATGAGGGTGTATCTGCATCACAGAACATCTTAGTGTGCACATACTGTCACATTGAACGTATGAAATGATATTAATTAATATTCTATAAATTAATTCAATTAATAATGTCCCTATCGTATACAAAATATGATGGTTCAACCTATGTAGGACCAACTCACATGCAAATGGGCGGAGTGAGTGGGGTTCAACGACCCGGTGGACAGGGTCTTCCTCCTCAGCCTGGAGCAGTCAATGGTAAGTTGTTGGCTGTGGTTCGTTTGCTTCGACTGTTTCATTTCTGTTTCTAATCATGGCTTTGTTTTCATATACGTAGTTCACTTTCTGTTTTTAAATTTGTCCATACTTCCTGTTTCCCCAATTTGTGTCTGTACTTCCTGTTTTTTAATCAATGTCTGTACTTTCTGTTCCCTGATTTGTGTCTGTATTTGCTGTTTTCTAATCCGTGTATGTACTTCTTGTTTTCTAATTTGTGTCTTATTTCCTGTTCTCCAACACATATCTGTACTTCCGGTTTTCTATTTTCGTCTGTGCTTTCTGATCTGTGTTGTTATTACAAACCTGTTCCCTGATATCTGAATCTTCACTTCCTGTCTGCTTACTTCCGGTGTGCTCATTTCCTGTTCTTAGCTCCATCAGTTGCTGTTGATAAGAGACGTCAAGAGCTACTCAACCTGATTCCTGCACCACTTATCAATCGATTGAGAGCCGCCCACACAGAAGAGGAGAAAAGAAAAACGCAAGAAATAATTCAAAACTATCTGAAGACTCAAACGCAACAAAGACAACAACAACAGCAACAGCACTTACAACAACAACAACAATACCAACAACAACAACAGCTTCATCAACAACAGCAACAGCTTCAACAACAACAGCAGCTGCAACAGCAGCAGCAACTTCAACAACAACAACAAATCAAGCAACAACAACAGCAACAACAACAACAGCAGATGGGAATGGTTAGTACAGTATGTTCACGTGTTAGAAACACAAAGTTATACTGATGTGTGTGATTGTGTCTGTGTGTGTGTGTGTATGTGTGTGTGTGTGTATGTGTGTGTGTGTGTTTGTGTTTTGCATGTGCATGTGTGTGTGTGCATGTGTGTGTGCGTGTGTGTGTGTGTGCGTGTGTGTGTGTGCGTGTGTGTGTGTTTGTGTGTGTGTGTGTGTGAATGTCAGTACTATAAGTGTCCTCAGTCCTCAATTTCGTCAACAGCAGCCCTCTCCACCACATCCTCCTACACCTACATTACAGTACTACATCGCATATGTACAGTGTGAATACGAGATGTACTTATGATGATATCTGCATTGTGTGCATTCATCGAATATCCCTCCTCTCTTCGCTTCTCATTCCACTCCAGCCTTCTGTTCATGGAGGTATGCCCGCCCACGGGAACATGCCCCAAGGGTATCCCACTGGTGGAGGACCCAACCAAGTGATGCCCCAGGGGGGTACACAGGGGCAGACGTCGTCAGCTGGGAACTTCCCAGGAGGGTTCATGAATATGTGAACTAAAGTGGTCTTCACTACTTTGTGATATGGGTAGTGCCGATGTATTGTTGCACACCTAATGGTACCTTTTATCTAATGTACAACTTGAATAATTACGTAATTGAATGATTAATAATGACCATTTAATGTGTGGCTTTAATATATATTGATACAGACATGATATTTTTGGTGGGTGTTATTAGGGTCATGTGTGCAATTTAATCCTTCACAGAAATAATAGCTAAATGGTGTGTGGGGGGGGGACTTATTGGTATAATAATATTCACCCACATCCTTCCTACCAGATAGTATTACATTCAGTCGTCGTACATTAATCCATCAAACCTTTTATCCACTGCAAATTTCTCAAGATGGACACCAAGTTCCACCATGCTATTTTTTGAAAAGAATGGTGACAGTTAATGTACGTAATTTGCCAAATGTGAGTATACATAATACGTACATGGAGTCACTGTAGTCTCCTGTTGTGGGCTCATTGATTTTCCCACTTGCTTCCTATACATAAATCAAAAGTGGGAAAAGCTCAGGAAAAGAGGCTGGCAAGCTGTCTCATGATCAGACCAGCGTTGTTGACAGTACAAATGAGAGTCAACACAGGCCACAAGAGGTATGAGGTATCCCCAATCTTTACAAGCACCCCCTATATCAGACTAGCTTCATTGAGGGTCAAGACAGGTCAAGATCTACATAGAGGTCTGAAGTATCTGCAATCTGTACAACCACCCCCTAGACCTGTATGAGATGCACCTGTAACACGAGTGTCAAGAGCAATCATGCTATCATTGCAGAGTACAACACACAGTACACACTTCACAGCAAAATAATAATAATTACGTATAAGTGATTTGGAGATGGTATATATAAAATGAAAATTTATATAAACACACACACTGTGAGCTTTGAGGTTGTATAAATAAATAATGATTAACATCACATTAATATAATTCATTTAGCACGCACACAAACATTAATATGACACTCCTAACATAGTAAAAATTATAATATTATAATAATGACATATCATAGTCCAATAAATAATATAAGGTTCGGCATATGTTGAGCGAATGATTATAATGACTCCTGGTCTTGGCACTTGCTGCTGTTTCACATAAAGTAGTCTGGGATACGTCTGGTAACGAGGGGTTCTCCCCTTCTGGGGGCGGGGTCGAACTGGAGGAAGGTGTACTTGAGTCCGTCGTCGAGCTCCATCAACGCAGCTTGATTCCCGCAGCGGTAGCAGTAGTTGGGCGCACTGAAAATCGTCACAACGTTTCTCTCGTGAGACCAATTGTACCCCTCCATCACCAGTTGATGAGCACGGCTCACCAACGTCAGGCCGTTTGTGTGGTTGAAGTTCTCGGAGATGTCCTGACCGAAAGTGTAGCCGGCTCCCCGAGGGCTGATCCCCCACCCTCCCCGGTCATCCGGATCTGACCACAAGAGGTCACACATGGGTCCCTCGTGGGGGACCTCCTGCACTCGGTCGAGGGAGCGGATGTGATCCAGTGTGTCAATACTTGGGCTCAACCCTCCGTGGAGACAGAATATCTGTTTGTCCACGAGGGCTGTGAGGGGAAGAAAGTCGAACAAATCCGTGAAGTATTTCCATACGTTGGGACCGCCATATTTCCTCAAACATTCGTCATAGAATCCATAAACCTGTGTGATTTGACGACTTTCGTGGTTCCCTCGCAAAATTGTGATTCTCTCTGGGTACCTGACTTTCAGCGTTACTAGGAGGGTCACGGTTTCCACGGAATAATACCCACGGTCCACGTAGTCTCCCATGAAGAGGTAGTTTGTGTCCGGGGAGTTCCCGCCAATTCGAAACAACTCGATCAAGTCGTGGAACTGTCCGTGGACATCGCCGCAGACTGTGACCGGACTCTTCACGTCTTGAACATTCGATTCTTTGGAGAGGATTTCGCGGGCTTTGTCGCACAATATCTTCACGTCTGATTCGTCCAATTGTTTACAGTCCTTTAGTTGCTCGATCCAGGAGTCGAGGTCCTTTATTGATCCTCTTTCTTCCATATCACCGCTACAGTAGAAGATGGGACAGTAGTGAACAACAAAACCAACCTTTATTGTCTGACCGGTGGACCGTACAGTGCAGAACGACTGACAACAAACGTATGATACATCTTTCGTAACATTTTAAACCTTAACCATAGATGTAAGGGGAAATGAGGTTACTTGGGAAAATTGACTACAACTTCACGGCGCTTGCTGTCGAAATTATCCAGACGTTTTCCCTAGTTACCCCATCTTGTCTCGCGAGGACAATGTCCCGTATCCTGCCGAAGTAACTGTTTTAGCATTTAGTTGTGGAAAACTTGATCAAATTTCCAAAGTTACCCCATTTTACCTCACTTGACGTGTCTCTACACAAAATTAAAGTTGCATCTCTTAATCTTCGAGTAGTTCGAAGGTAGCGCCATTAGGAACATACCTTTCTTTATTCAACTGGAGCTATTTCAAACTGCCCACCAATTTACGGGCTGACTCGTTCCTACGTGTTCTAACTCACTGCGTATGCGATAAATCGCAATCGCAGTACAATATGCGTTGATCATGACCATAAAATCGTGCTAGAATATTAATATGAATGTGTACACGATTAATAGTAATATGTAGTAGTAGAAATTATACACATTATACGTATGTTTTCAAATGTACATGTATAAAGTGAGTACAAAATTCTACAAAATTCAAGAAACAAAACATGTACACATGCATACACACACTCCTGTACATACATAATAATGTACATACACTTGTACACATTTCACAGCGTTTCACACACAAATAGAAACCATAACATTATGTACACATGGATAGAAATGTTCGTAGTGGTCAGCCAGTCACACACCACATGGTGTACGTGTGAGTCTGTTTGTTCTATTCACTCCATGTTGCATTACTTTCAACTTTATCTTTCAGTTGCTGGGCAACACGACAACCATAATGATCTTTGACAGTTTTTAGAAGAAATTGCCAAGTGGTAGGGAAATCCTCTCTACACCTTCCATCCCTCCAGTATTGCAGAGCCTTCTGGCCCCCAAGAACTGAATCCTTGTAGCAGCTGACTTTGGGGATGGGAACACCAAGCCACATCGCTAAGTCTAACCACTCTGTAATGTGCTCCACAATCCCATTGATCCCCACATCTGATGGGCATTTATCTACAATTGATCAAACAGTGAAATGATTATTTGTATCCTGTTACAACAAAATACACACACACACACACACACACACACATGCACACATACACACATGCACATACACACATACACACACACACACACACACACACACACACACACACACACACACACACACACACACACACACAGACACACACAAACCTTGAAATTCATCTTGGCATCTATTATCTGATGATGAGGCTTGATCATTTACTGATGTACCAGCTGTATGATACCAAAGAAAGCACACAAAGTAACATACATGTGTGATGGCGTGCTTCTCCACCTCTGAGTCAGTTAACACACCTACGTATGTATTGTGTAGTAAAACACACACACAGGACACACACACTACTGCACAGGTCAATCTGCTTACATGATTCGGCATGTAGCTGTTTCTTCTCAGGAGTTCCTTCACAGCTGTAGGTGGGATACCTCTTGAGCCGCAGCAGGACACTGGTTGACTCTGAAATATGCACATATAGATGACTTGTTACATTTATGTACTTTCATACTTGTACCCGCACACCACCCACACCAACACATGAACATACCAGTAGAATAAGAATCTGAATTGAAAGTAGAATTGGAGCATGTCGGCAATTCTTCTAACTTCCAGAATGAGACTCCATCTTGTTTGGAAAGACAAACCTTACAGGTACAAGGTATTGACACACATAGTAACATGGTTCAAGAGTTCACATGTCAGTTGAAGGACTCACTTTGGCCTCAGTGGGTGTCGGAGGTGAAAACCACACTTTCTGGAGAGGAGACAGGCTCTGGTGTGCGCCACAGTGACAACACGTAGCCACGCCATTCTCTATGGGAGCAGTGTAGTGGAGGCCTGATTGACAGGAGCACGATGAAACTGGTCGAATTTTGGCAATCTCTTGGAATTTCACACCGAATATTTCTTGTGTGATGCGACGGAAGCTGTCCTCCACACAGCTACGGATGGAAGAGCAGTGACGATGAATTTCTTGAAGACGAGTTTCATCACCCAAGGAGTGCAGAGGGAAAGGCTCGTTCAGGACGATCTGGCAGCACACGTGGCCTGGCTTCTCCATCAAGTACACACAGGTGCTAGTCTTGGGACAGGAGAACTTGACTGAGGTACGATCGCTCTCTTGAGGAATAACCCTCCATTCTCTATCGGCAAGCTCCACCACAAGGCGACAGAACACACTACGAGGAAGGTCGCAGTACGTATTGAACGGGTCCCTCTCGCAAACGAAGGTGATACACAGAGGTGATACACTGCTGTAGCTGGGGACTGTTGCCTTTCCATACGGTAGAGAGGAGGGGATGAAGTATGACGGAGAACTGCACTGGGGACCAAGTCTTGCGGCTATCCCAAGGTGGTGGAGGACCTCCAGGAACCAGACTGGATCAACATCAGGGCTGATGTTCAATTCCTTGAACAGGGCAGTGTACGGACTCGTAATGAGACCTGTACTCTGGAACTCCTTTGTGACACCCTTTTGGGCTGGGGAATATTGAAATGCCAGAATCTTTGAGACTTCGCTGTACAAAGCAGTGGCATCGGTGCACACATAGTTTGCGCTGTCCTTCAGATCCAGGTCAAAGTGTGCATAGAAGCCGAGAACGTGAAGCAACTTTAGGAGACAGCGGAATTGTTCATCGGCCTTGTCTTCATCAATGTAGCAGTGCTTCTGGCAGAAGTGCTTCAATTCTTCTTCCTTGATGAACTTCTTCTTGAGGTTTCGTGTGATCAACTCCAGCAAGAACCACATCAGAGGTACATCAAGCTTGAGGGCAGTACTGTCGTCTGTGACACACTTGCGAAGGTGATTGAGATAACGGTGATCATCAACAGCTTCAGCTTCACTCCTATGCAGGGTGACCAGATTATCAACGAGAAAGAACTTGCCCTGAAGATCCAACTGGATGTGTTTAAAATATGGTTTTACCCTCAGACCTTCCATTTTGCCTTGAATCTTACTTCTGTGAGGATCGCTTGCTTGATCTTTAAAGGTGCCCGCAATGATGATACGAAACTCCGGCCATGTACCTTGAAAGAGCTCATGACTCCTACTGGAGAACTTGTAAGCCATGGTCTGCATACTGCTGAGTGAACGCTGAACAAAATCCCACTGGGTCTCAGCAGGGCCCTGAATCGTGAACTCCTCTCCTTCATGTGGTCAGTAGGTGGACTGGACAGGATCCTCCAAATCTTTGGAAGCATTGAATACCTGAACGTAAGTGCAGGGAATGGCCAACAGCAGAGGAAGGACATCCTGAAAAGCTGGTTGACCGCCTGAATCTATCAGGTGGAGGAAACTAGCTTTATCCAAATGAATCTGATCTTCTGGGATGCCAGCGTTTTGCAAGAGCTTTGAACGAGCTTCTTCTAACGAGCTTCCCACCTCGGTATTATCAGGTGAGGTATTTCCCCGCTTATGTGAGGGCTCATCGGGTGGTGAATCTGATTCAGAATCTGTATCACCACTAGCCATGAGGTCTTTCAGATTTGGTTCTGACTGAGCGATCACTGTGGGGTACTGCTTGCACTCCTTGTACAGCTTGTCCACTGTACAACACTTCACTGACTGGTTCAAGCAGCTTTCTGTGACTAATTTCCAAACAGAACCTTCTCCATCTTCCTTAACTGCATAGTGTTCACCGACAATCACCACATCTGGTGTCTCCATCACAGGTGTGCTGGTGTTCAATATCTTGGATTTGTTGTGAATGAGGAGATGCTTAAGTGAGGATTTCCCAGCTCCCGATGGACCAATGAAGAGGGCACGATTGACTTTAATTGCCACAGAACCATGTTTTCTGAGTGCTTCTCGATAACAGGACATGAACTCAGTACTGATAGTATCCTCTTCAGCCCTATCGCGAGTACTTACTAAAAGTGAGAAACATTATATCAATAATTTTCAGAGTAACATGGAGAGAATGGTTAAACTATGTATCAAAGCCATAATTTAAAAATGGACACACTGTACTTCACTGTCAATGATGAACATTTTACAGATGCTACTTCTTTTCCATCCTTCTATTATTAACTACTACAGCAACGGAAATAGCTAACAGCAAATCTAGGGCTTTTGGTGACCGAATGAATGAAGCACATATGTACATTCATAGCCATACTAAAGAATAATAATATAATAATATGTATTTGAGTGACCTACAAGCAACATGATGTAGATATGTTGTGACTACTATTATGATTAAAAGAATGCATGATTAAAGCATTACCTTCAGATCTTGTCCCCATACCAGTTCCCATTCCTGTTCCCATACCAGCTCCAACATTGAATGAGACCCCTTGCCCAATCCCATAAGTCGAGCTAGGTTGACTGAGGCTGGACATTTGATTCTGTTTGGCTTGCATTTCTCTCATGTGCTGCTTCATTCCTTCCAATGTTCGTATGAAAGTGTCCTGTGTTGAGTGGAAGATATTATGATAAGTATGCATATATATATATTACGCGCAGGAACACATATTATATATATATATGTGTGTAATGTGTAATATGTATAATATATATATATATATATATATATATATAATTATTAAGGATGAGTAGTGGTGATATAAAAAATAATAGTAAGTAATGATATAACTACAATAATATAACTAACATATTAACAAGAGCCTAATACACAAATTGAATTAAATTTTTGTAGACAAACACTGATTTGTTGGCACAATTGATGAAGACTGTGGATCTTGGGACGTTGATCTCAAACAATACCCTACTTCCTTGAGGAATGCCAATGTGTCGTCACCAAAAGCACCTGATGTTTCGATTGCAATCAGAGTGAATACATGGGTAGAAACAGTTTCATCATACAGGGCTTTCTTTCATTCCTCCGCAAGTCTAGCCACCATGCCTGCCCCTGAAGCCGCCACAGTGGAGTAGGATGGGGCAAAGATGTCGCAGCATGTAACGTCCCAAGCAAGTGCGCGACCAGACTTCCATGGTACCACCGTGACATCATCCACTCGTTTTCCGTCTGACCTAAACAAACCCGAGGGTTCTAGGATGGCTGGGACATCAATGGAGGCCAAGGAGTTCTTATGAGGGTGTTGAGGGCAGCATGTCTAGAATGAATGCGCCCAGTACTCCGTCTACAGTGCAGGCCGTGAGTACCAGAAGCATCTACTTCTTCACCACACAGGGTGAATTGGTGCGGAGTACAGAGTGGTGTACCTAGCCGGAGACCGACGGCAATCCTCACTGTATCGTCCTCCATCCTCAAGCCGAGGGAGGATATGGGAGGAGCACTTAACCATGCACCAGCCTCTCTTCTTTGGGATGCAAGAAGATGACCTCTGGTAGTTCCGTTAGCTGTGGTTAAAAGAGAGGAAAAGGTTGCCTCAACATGTACGCTATCCCAGTTCTTCTGCTTGAAAGCATCAACACCAGAGGGTGGATCCACTGAGTGTTCCTGGGACCACATAAGGCTTTACCCTGTATGGACAGGTTGTGCTAGCCATTGAGGAGGACAAGATTCACAAAATCAGTGAGGAGGAGCCAGCAGCTGATGCAAGGAAAGAAGAAGTAGCAAGCATGGCAAACCTCCTGATACCGACCCCCCCGAGCGAATGGGGAGTGACGCTTGACACCAGGCAACCTCACTGAGGGATACGTTACAAATGGCTTCAAGGAGTGATCTTTGGATGGCATCAAGATCACTTAAAAGAGAGTTGGCTAAGAAACAGGGTGAAGTGCGGAGGACATACAGAATCTTAGGCAAAGAAAATGCATTCCTCAAAAGACAGAGAGCGTCATGAGAGTGTAACAATTTCAACCTCTCTCCTAGTAACCCTAGGGACTTCTTCTTGGAGGTGAGGACAGCAATAATGCTTCGCTCCCCACCAATTGGAGCACCCAGGAGGCAGGCATCAGAGAGATGGACGTACTGGAGATGGGGAGACACCTCAAGGATTGAATGTTTTGTATTATTGTCGACACAGATTACCTCGCTCTTGCTGTGGTTAAGGACTAACCCCAGATCCACACCAGCTAGTTCAATCCTTTTGAGGTCAGCGATAACATCATCAAGGCTTCCCCCTATGGTGCCATCGTCCAAATAGAATAATCTGAGATCAGACTTCAAGGACAGAATAAGCTGGTGAATGGTTAGGCTGAAAAGGAGAGGGCCAAGAGGGTCCCCCTGCTGTACACCCTCTGCCGATTCAATGATATTGTTCCCGCGAAGAAAAGTAGCAAGGGCTGATTGTAGGCAGAATGAACTAAACAATAGAGATTGGGGACTTGACACAGCACTAATTGCAGCATCTTGTCTCTCCTCAGACAGTTAAACGCATTACGGAAGTCCACTTTGAGGAGCAGATGGCCAGGTTGGAGATTGTGGATAAAATGGCGAGCAGCTGCTTTGGCTCCCAAGCATGTCCCAAAACCTAGTTGCAAAGGGGCTAAGTGACTTCCCATCTCGTCTCTGATGGCACTGCTAGTACACTTGGCTACCAATCTTCTGAGGACACATCCTACTGCGATTGGCCTAATTCCCCCAGAACTCTTGTTAAGTGCGACTAAGGATGCCCCAAAGAGGTACGGTCATGCCTCCTGTAGGACATTGCCATTGATGACACAGTTGGTAAAGTGGGTTACGGCATCCAACAAGTGGGTTGCACCAATTCCAGATCTGCTCAGTAGCAAATCTTTGAGGTGTTGAGGTCGAAGACCATCAGGGCCTCCAGCTGAGCCAGCTGGAAAGGACCTGATGGCATCAATGACATCAGATGAGGTTACTTCCATACCAATAGTTGTTGTCTTGGGGTGGAATAGAGTAATTTAATTGACATGGTGGTGGATGGTTATCCCTCAAAAGATCCAAAGTGATGGAGTTTGTAGGAGCGAAAGATACGTCTGAGCTAGCTACTCTTACGGCACCCTTAAAATCCCCTTCCTCTAATTTAGCGGCTACATGAGCCGCTAGGTTCTTCAAAGGGTCATTGGTGACCTGGAAAGGTTGGCGGCTGCTGTCAGTAGGGATGGTATCATCTGAGAGGGCCCTGCGGACATGTGAGGCCAAACTTCTTCTGTGTCCTCTCCTCAGTGGGGCATGCAGATTCTTTCTGCAAAAAAGAAAAAGCTGTTCCCAGGCCTCCCTGCTGTTTGAGGACACGGTTTGGTCAAGGATCTCTGCTAGTTTCCTGGCCACCTGGTCCCTAACTGCACAAGGTATTCTCGGTATAACCTTAAAATTTACTCGGCCAGGGTTGAGAACCTCCGAGAATGGGGACCGCCCATTCCCTATACTTGATGTAGGAGGCGGAAGAGGTGGTGATGGTGGAGAAGTCACAGATGTTACAGCAGGGATCAAACCTGAGCCGGGGCATCTAGAAGCGACTGGACCGTGTACCCTGACCTTGCCATTCCTCCTAATGGGCATCAGTTTGGCACATGAGGAACAAGTGCCACTACTTGAGTGAAAATCCTCTGACATTGCGCTGAACAATTGCTCGAAAGAGAGATTGAAGAGGAATTGAACTTGGAGAACGAAAAATGAATGAGAACAAAAATCAGCAATACAAGTCAACCACCCGAACGACTCAAAAGGAACTGAAATTAAAAGGAACTGAAATCAACTGGATTCAACTCAACAAGACTCAAGTTGAGACGGCCATCTTGGCGGCCATATATATATATATGTTACCCGATTGGTGATATTGTCACTTAAGATCAAAGGGACCGACTGGAGTACATTCACGATGTACTGGGGTACAACACTGACCTTATTGGTGATGTACCCTGGGTTTTAAGTGACGCGTATTAATTAATCAACAGCCATTGTTATGTGCCCATTGTGTATTCTCGGCTGTATTCTTGGCTCGAACCACTCTTCGACGTTCTCAAAGGGGGGTAAAAAAGGTTGTTTCTCGGATTTTCTATTAGAAGAAGCCATAACCGTTGCTTCGTTCATTCGGTAAGTATTCTGAAACTCATTGGTTCGATGAGTTTCTTGGTTCGCTCGGTAAATATTCCGAGGCTCGTGGATTCGGCCATTTTCCTCGTTCGTTCGATAAGTGTCCTGATGCTTGTTGGTTCGGGAAGTACGGGTGGCCAAGATGCCATCTGAATGGGTTGATAGCCACCTCCAGCTCTTTGAGAAAATCGTCTTTTTCGATGTCGTGAACGAAATCCATCTCCACTACTCGTAATCGTGCTATTACAGCGGGGTACAACTATTACACACACACACACACACACACGATTTAGGATTATTTGCGTTTTTATTTTCGCGAATGGCAACGTGCTTATTGGGTTTCGTTTAGCACTTCGAGGGGGCTTATGTATTATGAATGGCGACGGAACGCAAGGTACTATCGTTTATTATAGTCGAGACAAACTTCTTACGTTTTATTTTTCTGAGAAAGAACAGCAAGATTGCTCGCTTTTGAAGGTGCCCACGTTTGAGTAAGAGAGCTGTATTCGAGGATATCATGTTTTATCAGACTATTTGGAGCATTGGCATTGGAGAGGTTCTTAGCTGCCGTCAAGAGCCCAGAAACGCTGAAGATGCCTTCGCTACAGGCGTATACAAAAGCAATCGCCCTTTGTTCCCACGTTGCCCGTACTACCAACGTATAAACGGCCGCCATTTTATACATACCCACGATAATTTTCGCGAATGAAAATTTCGCGAATCCAACCTTCCTCGCGAAATTCGCGAAAATTACGTCCCGCGAAAATTTCGGACACTACGGTATATATATATATATATATATCAGTAGGGTAGGGTCAGTAGGGCATTGTTTGAGATCAAAGTCCCAAGATCCACAGTCTTCATCAATTGTGCCAACAAATCAGTGTTTGTCTACAAAAATTTAATTCAATTTGTGTATTAGGCTCTTGTTAATATGTTAGTTATATTATTGTAGTTATATATATAGATACTTATATACAAACGTACTCAAAAGTAAGTGACCAATACCAACAAAATGGCTTTCACTTACTATTGAAAGCGTGTGTTTATACATATTATATATAGTGAGTGTACATATATGCTCTAAAATGCGTGTTTGTATGTCTGTGTGTATTACATGTGTGGATGTGGGTGTAGATACATATGAGGATGTGAGGTGTGTGAGTTGGGTGTGTATTAGTGTTAACATTAGTGTTATTGATGTGTGTGTGTGTGTGTGTGTGTGTGTGTGTGTGTGTGTGTGTGTGTGTGTGTGTGTGTGTGTGTGTGTGTGTGTGTGTGTGTGTGTGTGTGTGTGTGTGTGTGTGTGTGTGTGTGAATACATATACATGCCATCTATGCTTGCCAACATGCTACCTACCTGGTCATAGGGTATAAACCCACAGAATTGTCTTTCAGTCCACACCAGCAACATTACCTTGATAGGACAAGGAACATTTTGCTGAGGAGTGAGGGTCAATACACCAAACTGGAGTGAGAACAAGGAAGAAATGGAAACATGAATGAAAGTAAGGGGAAAATGGGAACAGGAACAGGAATTGGTTCAAGTAGTTTACTGTTCAATGTCCAACAAACAAGCTCACACTCCTGGGCTCCATGCTGGTGATGGCCTTGAGGGCAGTGATGTTCTGAACTGGCTCATCAAATTGGAAGTTACAAGCGGTACAGCGGAAATTGAAGTTACAAGTACAAGCGGTGTGATCACTGAGGTTGAGATGGTTCTTCAGCTGGTCCTGAGGACAACAAGCAGAAAGTGGCCGATATACGTGGACTTCCCTTCCCGCCCACACACACAACACACACACACACCTACACACACACACACACACACACACACACACACACATACGTACACACACACACACACACACATACACACACACACACACACACACACACACACACACACACACACACATACGTACACACACACACACACACACACACACACACACACACACACACACACACACACACACAGACATTTGGTCAACATACCAGCATACTCCTTGGATAGTAAGACAAATACAGAGTGTTTGGCCATTTTTCAGCATGACTGAGGTAAATAACAAAGACAACAAACAACAATAAACAAGTGAACAAATCAACTTGTTTACACTCCAGGAGTGCTTGTTCAACTCACATCATTGGTAAACTTGTTTGTTTTGCTGAAGCTTGACATGATACTCGCAGCACACGTTGATCCTACAATTCATCCAAACAACAACATGTAAACAATAACATACCCAATGTTTACAAACTGTAGATCAACAGAATACAACGGCATGTTGACTGCTGGAATGCTATATGTTCACATGTATACAGTAGATGCAATAGTACATAATTTTAATGGAAACCTACACAATGTCATGTGTAGATATATCCACATACGCACATACAAAAGCACAACACTCACAGCTATACATGTACACACACACACACACATACACACACACACACACACACACACACACACACACACACACACACACACAGTTACCGGTTCTTCCGCAAGAATATATCCCTTCCACACAATGGAAATAGGCTGTTGTTGTTGTAAGTGCTGTTGGAGGTGGGGGTGGTACTGTTCTTGTTGTAAGTACTGTTGGTGGTGGGGGTGGTATTGTTGTTGTTGTAAGTGCTGTTGGTGGTGGGGGTGGTATCGTTGTCGTTGTAAGTGGTGTTGCTGTTGTTGTTGGTTTTGCTGTTGTTGTTGTAAGTGCTGTTGGTGGTGGGGGTGGTATTGTTGTTGTTGTAAGTGCTGTTGGTGGTGGGGGTGGTATTGTTGTTGTTGTAAGTACTGTTGCTGTTGTTTTCGTAGTTGTCCCATTATAGTCTTTAAATAGTTTTCAAGTATTTCTTGCGCTGTTCTTTTCTCCTCTTCTGTGTGGGCGGCTATCAATTGGTTGATAAGTAATGGAGCAATCAGCTTGAGTAACTCTTGACGTCTCTAATCACGAGCAGCTGACGTGAAAATAATGAAAGGAAAGAGAGTCACATACAGACAAATATGCAGTGCAAACACAAATAGGAGTATAGGAGTTAGTGAGAAAGGCATAACAACCATAAGTAAGAATGATATAAAGAGAAATGTAGCAACACTTGAAGTAAATTGAGCCAATGATTCACTACTGATTGACTGCTGCTGGGTGTCGTAGTGAATTTGACCTCCCCAGTTTTTGGTACCCCTGAGTAAAATTCCCTAGCGATATTGGCATCCCCAAGTTCATATCATTGAGTGATTATGGCACCCCCAATACTAACCTTTGTGAATTTGGCACCCTGAATGATAGGGGTAAATTGGTAAAAAAAAACAAGTAATTCGAGTGCAAAAACTTGTGGAGCTGCTGCCCCCGCACTCGAATTACTTGGGTTTCTTTCGTAGGTTCAGAAGAACCTTCGCTGAAGATATTAGGTTTGGTGGAGCTTCTGCACATGAATTCTAGCCCAATTTCAAATTGTAGGCATTTGAAATCGGCCATCTTTTTATCGCGCAATATAAATTATATTATAAATTCATTGTTGCGGCTACACGTAGGAACACGTATTACATATCTATCTATCTATCTATCTATCTATCTATCTATCTATCTATCTATCTATCTATATATATATATATATATATATATATATATATATATATATTGGACGAGCATTACATACCGGAAGTCGAAATGAAAATAATATAGGGGCCACTGCAAAGGCTCCTATTTCCCATCAAATACTAAAAGATAGCTATCATGGACATTTCCAGCTTTGTCCCTTATTCTAGCCATCAGTTTAGTGATGGGTACAAGCAGAAGTGTGATCAGAAGCGAATCGGCACTCAGCGACATTGAACTACATCTTCATTCCTTTACAAACAAAACGCTCATAATAAATTGCATTATGTAATTATATTGTTTCATACAATACTGCTACAGTGATGGTACTACACAGCAAATGTACAAAGGATACACAAAAACTAGAAATTTTGACACATGGGAGGCAATATCCTCTAGAAAAGGGGGATATACCAATTTCCCTAAAGGGAGCCATATTCCCTGTCCCCAAGGGGGAGCCATATTTCCTAAGGAATATGACTTGGGGTGCCATTTTTACAGGGGTCCCACATTCCCTGTGACACCGGGTTGAGGAGGAAGACCCTGTCTACAAGACTGTTAGACTCCTTATACTCATTCCATCAGTTAGTCTGTCCTATATCATCCATGCAAGCAATGGTTGGAAACATTGCTATGATTCAAACTGATTAGCAACTTAAGGTATGCCAAGTATGGTATAGAAAGGGGTTGTATAACGGATGCGGATCTTCATACATAGCCGACGTGCATGTGGATGTATTTGAACAATAAATGATAAGGACAACTAGATGATCAAAAATCTTCAAATCATTCAGTAACACTTGTAAGTATAGGGTATGAGATTCCATAGTATCATGGAAAAATCGCTGTCAATCAACCATTAGCAAGTTCACAACAGAGCATGTAATTCAAAAAGGGTGCCTTCAAAGAGATAAGCTCAGTTTTGGTTTTATGGTTATATGTACGTTATGTACCACTGATGAATGCCCTGCTGTATAGAGATATCATTGAGACATGAGTTCATACCAGTAGCCAAATTTTAAGTCTGTTAATGGCCAATGTTCTAAACTACCCTATTCCGTTAAATAGGGTAACACGGGGTAATTTCAGACACTTGTACTTCAATCCGTTTGTGTGAAATGACGAATGCCTCAAATTTCTCTCTGACCTAGGATGTATAAGATGGGTATCTAATGGCCCAATACATAAAACATATTCTTACGGCCATCCTTTACTGCAGAGATAGCGGACACTTTAGAGATAGGTGTACCTTTACCTTGTTCGGCAAATTTCTAGTTAGGCTATATTGTTTTCATTTCGACTTCCGGTATGTAATGCTCGTCCGATATATATATATATATATATATATATATATATATATATATAGATAGATAGATAGATAGATAGATAGATAGATAGATAGATAGATAGATAGACAGATAGATATAATATGTGTTCCTACGCGTAACCGCAACAATGAATTTATATTATAATTTATATTGCGTGAAATAAAGATGGCCGATTTCAAACGCCGACAATTAGAAATTGGGCTAGAATTCGTGCGCTGAAACTCCGTCGAACGTAATATCTTCAGCGATAGTATGGCGTAGCTAGACCTATTAGCGCCTCCAATTTTAAAATTGGGACTGCATCCCGGCGTGAAGAGGGTCTGGTAGATAACTCGACGGTTTCAGTTTAGTCCCCCAAATACCTTGGAGAAGTGATCAAATGTAACAACGCTCTGATCGTCGCCGCAACCCCGCAACGTGCGATACGGTGAGAATGGCAGAGATTGTCGGAGCTTCCACGAAAGAAATAATAATGGAAGTAGCAAGGAAACACGGCTACGAAAGATTGAAGGAGGAGTAGCTGGTGGTCTTTACTGCCTGCTTCAACTCTTCCAGTCTCTTCCTTGCCTTGTCATAATTATTTAACAACGTAATGCAACTGGAGCAAATATAATCACTTTGCGAAATTCCGGTTCCTCAAACGAGAAATCGGGCATCAGTAGGCTATCTAACAAGAAGGACTTGATGATTTGGCACACAGGTTCTGCAGAGATTCTCAAAAGCGTGAATCTTTTTTTTCTTTTCGGACGAGCTCGACGCTGATGGCTTCAAGCAAATACGGCAATCGTCCGGTCTCCGATCGACTTCCATTGCCCCGCTATATGCCTCGATTGAAAGCGCTACTAATTATGTTATCACCTTGTTTGTGGGTGTTGATTCATAGTGTTAAGCGTGGGCGGAACTGAAACTGTCGAGTTATGTACCAGACCCTCTTCCCGAGTATTACCTACCCTTACATATTGAAAAGAATTCAATGTCTAAGCCATATACTTTTTGCGTGATGCGCCTTCGAAATTAACTTAACGAAGTTAATTATCTATCTATCTGTCCATAAGGGTCTATGATCATAGACACTCTAAACATAGATAATACAAACCGCATCTATGTTCTAAACTACGTAACTATGATCTGTCTTAACGAACGTATATTATGTCCCAAATTACCCCGTGTTACCCTATGTCGATAACAGCGCCTCCAAAAAATAAAATACTGGGGCAAAGGGTGCTTCTTTTCGGACTAGGAAAACCCCATTACCCTTGAAGGGGTGCCATAATATTTAGAAGGGAGCTTAGTAATTAGAACAGATTTTGAAACAATATGGCGACCTCTCCTGTTTATACCTTGGAGTTTGATTATGCTTTAGGCGGATACCATGCTTATAAAGATAAATGGGAACCATTGATCGGGGAGATGCCCAATTGTAGACGGGAGCGGACAAATCCGTACGACTTATACGCAGTCGCCGTTATCCATCACAGGGAAGGAATAGTTGGACACCTCCCCAAAACTAAGGTAAACCGACCTAATCCCGATCAAATTGGGCTTGACTCCCGGTTATTATTTACGCTAAGGAAGAAATCCAATCTATAATTTGCTATCCGACGTCTCTCACCTTTCTAGCGGCAGCATTGATTCTCAGTGAATCTAACTTCACGTAGTCTGGTTAACAAGACTTAAACTTCAGGCGAAGTTACGGGTCACTGAACCAGTTGTTCCCAAAATTACGTGGGGGCGTTGAAACTTTCCGCCCAGTGCGATTAAGTTCCACAAGTGATTTGATTGGTCACTTTTAGCATGCACTGCTAAATAAGAACATACATGCATGTAATTCAAAACAACAAATGTTTGAATTATGGCAAGGCAAGAGAGATTGAAGCTTGCTTTGGCAGCATTGCAAGATGAGAAGGGAAAACTGCCAATAAGGGGAGCTGCGAAGAAGTTTCAAGTCCCGTATATATTATTATTATTATTATTATTATTGATTAAAGTGCACCATACCACAAAGGGTACTAGGACACCATATGGTCCCATGTAGCACTGTATACACAACACATAACACTAGGGAATATTATAACAAAAAAATGGAAGTAATAAATTAAAGTTAATAGTCTGCTAGTTTGTACAGTACATGGAGATGAAGTTAATAAAACCTAGCTGACCACATAGAGTTAATAATAGACAATATATATATATATATATATATATATATATATATATACTACATTGCAGGATCACGTCTCCAAGAGGCACACCAAAATAGGTCAAGGACACCTTACTGTACTGACAGAAGCTGAAGAAAGGGAGATTGTATACTGTTGCCAGGTACATGCACAGCTGCATGTAGAATTAAACTAAAGATAGTAAATATAACCTCGCTATACCACTCCGTACTTTTGATATCCTGTAGGTGTTGCAGGAAATTGGTTTCGGTCTCACTACAGACACAGTGGGTGCAATAGTGATGGACTATGTCACATCCATTGAAAAACAGCATGTATTCAGCCAGCAGCCTGAGACAAATGGTGGAAAGGATTCTTGAAGCTGCACCCTGATCTTGTACAGCGAAAAGCACAGCACCTACCCAAGCACTAGGCCATCGCAGGCAACCGGTCCACCATTGACTGCTTCATTGTTAAGGTCCGAAGGTTATCCGAGGAACTGAAGATTTCTGATGCCGAGGATTTAAGTGATCATATCTGGAATTGCGATGAAAGCGGAATCTGCACATCAGTTGCATCCTGCCAAGTACTCGCACAGAGAGGAGCTAAGGGTGTCCATGAAACCACCAGGGGTAGTGGCAGAGAGATCATCACAATTCATGCTGCTGTTTCAGCTTCTGGGAAACGAGTGCCTCCCTTTGTTGTGTACAAAGGAAAGAATTTGTATTCATCACGGACATGCGGAGGACCTGAGGGAGAAGCTTACTCAGTAAGTGAGAGTAGGTGGATGGAAAGCACCAATTTTTTAAGCTGGTTTAAGAAGGTGTTCATGCCTGTGGTGCAAGAAGCTCTTCAAACCGGACCAGTAGTGCTCATCTTTGATGGCCATCACTCTCATTTAAGCATAGAACTGCTTGAGACAGCAAAAGCAGCAAACATCCATCTAGTGTGCCTTCCTGCTCACACTTCACATCTTTTTCAACCACTGGATGCTGGGGTATATGGACCTATGAAGAGTGCCTGGCATAGGATTCTAAAACACAACACATCCACTAGAGCTGTTAATGCTACCAAGGATATCTTTCCAACACTTTTACACCGATTGTGGACCAGCTCTGTATCAGCGAACCAGATTGATCATAGGAGGCTTTCGTGCAAGTGAGCTTCACCTTCTAGATGCATATAGCATTCCTGCAGCCAAACTGGCTCCATCACTACCTCTTTCCCAAGACAACAACCAAGGCACCTGCAGCAGTACATCATTAGCCCAAGTGGAAACCCCGCTTAGGACTGAACTCAGGCATTTCTTTGTGAAGAAACTAGCCATCACTAAAGATACCACCGCACCCAAATCAAAGCATAGAAGAGTGCACATTGAAGGCGAAGCTTTGACAAATGACGAAGTGATTGAATGGCTAAAGATGCATGAAGGAAAGAAGAACAATAAGGGAAGGAGAGTGGCAGGAAAGGGGAAGAGTAAGGGGAAGCGCAAAAGACAAGCAGACGAGAGCACAGCAAATGATGATACTGAAGATTGCGAGGATGAGAAGGATACCACACATTGCTTTACTTGTGGTGGCACCTACAGTGATGGAGAGGAAGACCAGTGGGTGGGATGTGATGACTGTTACAGTTGGTAGCTATCACTATTGATGTGCAGGTTTTACAGCATTACCATCACATTCACAGCCGTTTGCATGCACTGTTTGCAAGTAGCAACACATTTACTCACTTTTTGGCTGATTTTAACATTAGTATTTTTGATATCGTAGCTTTTGACTATATAATTATTGGTAGTCTGGCCAGCCAGACTAAATTATTGGCTGCCGTCAGACATTTTGGATGTGTACTGTCACATGATCGGAATTGGGCAATTCTTTTCGGATCTACCCACCTTCGTTCAATCAGATATTTCGCTCGCTTCGAAGGTAGGGCGTTATTGTCGAAAGGTTGAAAAGACTACCCTTGATCTTATGTGGCTTGAAAAAGAAGTTGTAAGTTCCTTCTAGTCCAATGATGTAGGCAATACCAGCTACAAATAGGATCTAGCGGAGAGAATGTTGCAGATGAGAGCCATAAACGTCATGTTCACACAGTGTGTGTGTCGACACATTGGCCATAGAAGTATATACACATGTACGTATGTGTGTATTGTTAGATCAGCTGTATGTATTTTATTTACTACTTATTTTTTCCATATGCTTCTCTTATGTAGGAGCCACTGTGAATAGCCTATGGGTAACGGTCCCCATGTCAGATAAGAACACCTGATACTAGTGTGTACGTTCAACTGGCAGGTAAGGTCACTAACATCGTAGACACACTCATAAGTGCATAGGTGTAGTGTACTGTACACTCTCTACTTTTGTGGGTGCCACCCTGAATAGCCTATGGCTAACAGTTCACCACATTGAATAAGAACACCTGATACCTGACCTATCTTACAGCTTTACTCACTTATCTGCAGTGTTTTATCAACCAATAACAACAGAAACAAACAAACAACTGCAAACAGTAACAACAACAACAACAAAGATATATCAACATACATTTCCCATAGCTAATAGTCCTCTATCAAAGAAGAGTACAATGCCAAGGAAGAGGAATCCAACTCCAAATCCTGTGAGTCCTGTTCCAATTTCTAAAGGACACACAGTATCAACACATGTACAGTACTAGGTTGACATACATACGTACAAATGCAGTACATGTTACAGTATATTCCTTTTTATGAACAAAAAACAGTGAATCTATTTGAGTCAAACTTCCATGCTAGAATTAATTCAGTTGTCGATAACTTAATGAATCAATAGGTAATGTTCCGAAAAATTATGGCCATATGTTACATGTAAGAAGACATGTTAATGTTACACACACAAGGAACTGAAGAGAAACACAAGTGCGCGCACACACACACACACACACACACACACACACACACACACACCACACACACACAGTGCAGACAGACCCACTCTCTCGTGTACCATTTAGCACATTCTTTGGAACTAAGTAATCACATAGATGGGACACATAAAGGGAACAAAATTGAGATGAACTGATGTTAAAAACTTTCATAATTAAGAGAATCCAATAGAACCAGTCGAATTTCGGGTATCCATGATGCGAATTGAAGAGAATGTCTCGTTACTCACTCTGAATATTAGTTAAGTCCAACATTGTCACGAGTTTCCCAAGTAATCCCATCTTGTCTCATGAGGACAACGTCTCGTATCCATGATTGACCCTCTTTCTTCCATATCACCGCTACAGTAGAAGATGGGACAGTAGTGAACAACAAACCAAGCTGCATTGTCTGACCGGTGGACCGTACAGTGCGGAACGACCAACAACAAACTTATGATACATCTCTCGTAACATTTTAAACCTTAACCATCGTAAGGGGAAATGAGGTTACTTGGGAAATTTGACTACAACTTCACGGCGCTTGCTGTCAAAATTATCCAGAAGTTATCCCATCTTGTCTCGTGAGGACATGCAACGTCTCGTATCCAGAAGTAACTTGTAGTCATGGAAAACTTGATCAAATTTCCTTCCAATTTCCGAAGTTACCCCATTTTACCTTACTCGACGTATCTCTATACAAAATTAAAGTTAACGTTGCATCTCTTAATCTTCGAGTAGTTCGAAGGTAGCGTCATTAGGAACATACCTTTCTTTACTCAACTGGAGCTATTTCAAACTGCCCACCAATTTAATTACGGGCTAACTCGTTCCTACGTGTTCTAACTCACTGCGTATGCGATAAATCGCAATCGCAATAAATGATGCGTTGACTGTAATTTAAAATCGTGCTAGAATATGAATGTGGTATTAATAGTAATAGGTAGTAATAGCAATTATACGTATGTTTTCAAATGTACATGTATAAAGTGAGTACAAAATTCTACAAAATTCAAGAAACAAAACATACACACACTCCTGTACATACACTTGTACACAGTTCACAGTGTTTCACACACAATAGAAATTAAACCATAACATTATGTAGACATGGACAGAAATGTTGGTAGTGGTCAGCCAGTCACACACCACATGGTGTACGTGTGAGTCTGTTTGTTCTAATTACTCCATGTTGCATCACTTTCAGCTTTATCTTTCAGTTGCTTGGCAACATGACAACCAAAACGATCATCAACAGTTTTTAGGAGAAATCGCCAGGTGGTAGGGAAATCCCCTCCACACCTCCCATTCCTCCAGTATTCCAGAGCCTGCTTGCTCCCGAGAGCTGCATCCATGCGGTAGGACCTGACCTTGGGAATGGGAACACCAAGCTCCACCGCTAAGTCCCACCACTCTGGAATGCACTCCACAATCCCACTAATCCCCACATCTGATGGGCATTTATCTGCAATTGATCAAACAGTGAAATTAATAGTATAAGGTACAACAAAATACACACACACACACATGCACACATGCACACATGCACACACAAACCTTGAAATTCATCTTGGGATTTATTATCTGATGATGAGGCTTGATCATTCACTGATATACCAGCTGTATGATACAGAAAGCATACAAAGTAACATACATGTGTGATGGTGTGTCTTCCACCCCAGTTAACACACCTATATTGTGTAGTATAACACACACACAGGACACACACTACTGCACAGGTCAATCTACTTACATGATTCAGTATTTACTAGTTGTTTCTTCGCAGGAGTTCCTTCATGGCCACAGGTTGGACACCTCTTGATCGGCAGCAGGACACTGGTTGACTCTGAAATATGCACATATAGATGACTTGCTACATTTATGTACTTTCATACTTGCACCCACACCCACACAAACACACAAACATACCAGTAGAATAAGAATCTGAATTGAAAATAGAATTAGAGTACATCGTTGGCAATTCTTCTAACTTCCAGAATGAGACTCCATCTTGTTTGGAAAGACAAACCTAACAGGTACAAGGTATTGACACACATAGTAACATGGTTCAAGGGTTCACATGTCAGTTGAAGGACTCACTTTAGCCTCAGTGGTCATCGGAGGTGAAAACCACACTTTCTGGAGAGGTGACAGGCTCTGGGGTAGGCCACAGTGACAACATGTAGCCACACCATTCTCTATGGGAGCAGTGTAGTGGAGACCTGATTGACAGGAGCATGATGAAACTGGTCGAATTTGGGCAATCTCTTGGAATTTCACACCAAATATTTCTTGTGTGATGTGATGGAAGTTGTCCTCCACACGGCTACGTATGGTAGAGCAGTGGCGATGAACTTCTTGAAGACGAGCTTCATCACCCAAGGAATGCAGAGGGAAAGGCTCGTTCAGGACAATCTGGCAGCACACATGGCTGGGCTTCTCCATCAAGTACACACAGGTGCTTGTCTTGGGACAGGAGAACTTGACTGAGGTACGATCGCTCTCTTGAGGAATAACCCTCCATTCTCTATCGGCAAGCTCCACCACAAGGCGACAGAACACACTACGAGGAAGGTCACAGTACGTGTTGAACGGGTCCCTCTCACAAACGAAGGTGATACACAGAGGTGAGACACTGCTGTAGCTGGGGACTGTTGCCTTTCCATACGGCAGAGAGGAGGGGATGAAGTACGAGGGAGGACTGCACAGGGGACCAAGGCTCAGTCTTGCGGCTATCCCGAGGTGGTGGAGGACCTCCAGGAACCAGACTGGATCAACATCAGGGCTGATGTTCAATTCCTTGAACAGGGCATTGTACGGACTTGTAATGAGACCTGTACTCTGGAACTCCTTGGTGATACCCTGTTGGGCTGCGGAATATTGAAATGCCAGAATCTTCGAGACTTCACTGTACAAGGCAGTGGCATCAGTGCACACATAATTTGTATCATCCTTCAGATACTGTAGATCCAGGTCAAAGTGTGCATAGAAGCCAAGCACGTGAAGCAGCTTTAGGAGACAGCGGAATTGTTTGTCAGCCTTATTTTCATCAATGTAGCAATGCTTCTGGCAGAAGTGCTTCAATTCATCTTCCTTGATGAACTTCTTCTTGAGGTTTCGTGTGATCAGCTCCAGCAAGAACCACATCAGAGGTACGTCAAGCTTAAGGGCAGCACTGTCGTCTGTGACACACTTGCGAAGGTGATTGAGATAACGGTGATCATCAACAGCTTCAGCTTCACTCCTGTGCAGGGTGACCAGATTATCAACAAGAAAGACCTTGCCCTGAAGATCCCACTGGATGTGCTTGAAATATGGTTTTCCTCTCAGACCTTCCATTTTGCCTTGAATCTTACTTCTGTGGGGATCACTTGCTTTGTCTTTAAAGGTGCCCGCAACGATGATACGAAACTCTGGCCATGTACCTCGAAAGAGTTCATGACTCTTACTGGAGAACTTGTAAGCCATGGTCTGCATACTGCTGAGTGAACGTTGAACGAAATCCCACTGGGTCTCGGCAGGGCCCTGAATGGTGTACTCCTCTCCTTCGCGTGGTCGGAAGGTTGACTGGACAGGATCCTCCAAATCTTTGGAAGCATTGAATACCTGAACGTAAGTGCAGGGAATGGCCAACAGCAGAGGGAGGACATCCTGGAAAGCTGGTTGACCTCCTGAATCTATCAAGTGGAGGAAACTAGCTTTATCCAAGTGAATCTGATCTTCTGGGGTGCCAGCGTTTTGCAAGAGCTTTGAACGAGCTACTTCTAACAAGCTTCCCACCTCTGTATTATCAGGTGGGGTATTTCCCTGCTCATGTGAAGGCCCATCTGGTGGCAAATCTGCTTCTGTATCACCACTAGCCACAAGGTCTTCAAGATTTGGCTCTGATTGAGCGATTACTGTGGGGTACTCCTTGCACTCCTTGTACAGTTTGTCCACTGTACAACACTTGACTAACTGGTTCGAGCAGCTCTCTGTGACTAATTTCCAAACGGAACCTTTTCCATCTTCTTCAACTGCATAGTGTTCACCGACAATCACCACATCTGGTGTCTCCATCACAGGTGTGCTGGTGTTCACTATCTTGGATTTGTTGTGAATGAGGAGATGCTTAAGGGAGGATTTCCCAGCTCCTGATGGACCAATGAAGAGGGCACGATTGACTTTAATTGCCACAGCACCATGTTTTCTGAGTGCTTCTCGATAACAGGACATGAACTCAGTGCTAATAGTATCCTTTTCAGCAATATCGCGAGTACTTACTATAATAGTGAGAAAAATTATATCAATAATTTTCAGAGTTAAATTGAGAGAAAGGGTAAACTATCAAAACCATAAAATGGACACACTGTACTTCACTAACAATGATGAATGTTTTACAGATGCTATACTTAATAAATTCTATCTTAAATTTCCTTATTAACTACTACAGCAATAGAAACAACAGGATATTTAGGGCCTTTTGGTGGTGGCTGACTGAAGTATGTACGTACATTCATAGCCATAATAAAGAATAATACATATTAATATGTATTCGAGGGACCTACTAGCTACAGATGTAGATATGTTGTAATTACCATTATGCTTATAAGAAGGCATGATTGAAACATTACTTTCAGATCCTGTCCCCATACCACTTCCCATTCCTGTTCCCATACCAGCTCCAACATTGGATGAGACCCCTTGTCCTATCCCATGAGTCGAGCTAGGTTGACTGAGGTTGGACATTTGATTCTGTTTGGCTTGCATCTCTCTCATGTACTGCTTCATTCCTTCCAATGTTCGTATGAAAGTGTCCTGTGTTGAGTGAATATTATGATAAGTATGTATGTACGTATATATATTATATACACACGCACTCAAAGGTAAGTGATGATTACTGACAAAATGGCTTCCACTTACTTTTGAACGCGTGTGTGTATATAGTGTGTGTGTGTGTGTATACATCAATATCTGTCAGGTTTGCTTAGTACATGATCCGTACCTGGTTATAGGGTATAATCCCAAGGAATTGACATCCATGTTTATCCCACACCAGCAACATTACCTTAATAGGACAAGGTACATTTTGTTGAGGAGTGAGGGTCAATACACCAAACTGGAATGAGAACAAGGAAGAAATGGGAATAGGATCGGGAATTGGATGAGATTATTTACTGTTTAATGTCCATCAAAGAAACTCACATTTCTACCAGTGGGCTCCATGTTGGATATGGTTTTGAATGCTGTGATATTCTGAACTGGTTCGTTGAATTGAAAATTAACAAAAAAATACATGTTAGGACTGAAGTTGTAATGGTTCATCAGCTGTTCCTAAGGACAAAAAGCAGTAAGTGGAAGTTATACATGGATCTTAAACTGCCCCCCCTCACACACACACACACACACACACACACACACACACATACACACAAACACAAACACACACACACACACACACACACACACACACACACACACACACACACACACACACACACATGTACACAAACACACACACACATACATACACATAGACATACTACACAGACATTTGGTCAACATACCAGCATACTCATGGGATAGTTAGACAAATACAGAGTGTCCGGCCATTTTTCAGCATGACTGAGGTAAACAACAAAGACAACAAACAACAATAAACAAGTGAACAAATCCATTTTTATGAGAAACCTCCTGGAGTAAACTCACATCATTGGTAAACTTGTATGGCTTGCTGATACTTGACATGATACTTGCAACATGCGCTGATCCTACATGCAAACAACAACACATAAACAATAATATACTAATAATATTAACAAACTAGATTAACAGAATACTACACCATGTTGACTGCTGGAATTATATATGTTCACATGTACAGTAGATGCTAAGTACACAATTTTAATTTTATGGAAACCTAGTACACAATGTCATGTGTATACTAGACATGTATGTATATCCACATAAACACATACGAAAGCACACCCATATCCACAGCTACGCACACACACACACACACACACACACACACACACACACACACACACACACACACACACACACACACACACACACACACACACACACACACACACAAACCTACACACACAGTTACCGGTTCTTTCACAAGAATATGTCCTTTCCACACAATAGGCCTGTACTGGGGTTGTTGTAAGTGCTGTTGCTGTTGTAAGGGCATTTGCTGTTGTTGTTGTTGCTGTTGCAAGTGCCGTTGCTGTTGTTGTTGTTGTAAGTGCAGTTGCTGTTGTTGTTGTAAGTGTTGTTGTTGTTGTTGTTGAAATAAATGCTGTTGCTGTTGGTATTGTTGGTTGATAAGTGACGGAGGAATCAGGTTGAGTAACTCTTGACCTCTGTCATTAACAGCAGCTAATGTGAACATAAGAAAAGGAAGAAGGGGCAAATACAGAAAAATATGAATGATGGAAAGAGAAATGTAGCAATATTTAAAGTAAATTGAGTCAATGATTCGCTACCGATTGACTGCTCCAGTGTCATAGTGAATTTGACCTCCCGAGTTTTTGGTACCCCCAAGTAAACTTCCCTAGGCTAGCGATATCGGCATCCCCGAATTCGTATCATTAAGTAAATACGGCATCCCCCAACACTCACCTCGGTGAATTTGGCACCCCGAATGATAGGGCTAAATGGGTAAATAAAGCTCCAGGACCTATTTCCCATGAAATATTAAAAGACAGCTATAATGGTATAGAAAGGGGGCGTAACTTGGAATGGGGATCTTCATACATATAGCCGACGTGCACGTGAACCTAGTATTTGAACAATAATAAGGACGACCGGCTAGATGATGGAAAATCTTCAAATCATTCAGTAACAGTTGTAAGTATAGAGTACGAGATTCCATAGTATCATGGGAAAATTGCTGTCAATCTGCCATTAGCAAGTTCACAACAGGGCACGTAATTCGGAAAGGGTGCGGATTACCTGGTCCCCTGCCGTGTATAGAGATATCATTGAGACATGAATTCATACCAGCAGCCGAGTTTTAAGTCTGTTAATGGTCGATGCTCTAAATTACCCTATCCCACTCGATATGTCGATGATTGGAATACGCGGAACTTATAAGTCTTGTTTACCTTGATCTTCATCTCCGTCCCGTTCATTCATGGTCTCTGTGCCGTCGAATACTTCGGAAACCCGGCGTCCTACCAACTTCGATTATCCGCGACCATATAGGTTTACGCTACTTCATAGGGCGTCGTAGCGTAATATCCGCGACCATATAGGTTTACGATACTTCTTAGGGCGTCGTAGCGTAATACACCATGTGTATATAATTTGATATTATTGCTTTGTAGTCTAGCCATAGGTCGAGTATCTATGGTCTAGCTATAGGTAGACCGTCCCTTCCCCTCTCCGCCCTAGGCGCCTGGTAGGGTCGGTCCAACTAGCTAGACTAAACGGTAGCAGAAATGTGAACATAATACTAGAGGCACAATTCATGATCAAGTACATTCATGCAACATCCCTGGTCATAAAATTGATATATAGCACTGTAAGGAGTATGTAATCTCCCATTAGAGCACATATGTACTACTTAGTCTCGCTTTACCAGACACTATTCCTCCATACAAACCAATCCCTCACATACAGGTCTGATATACACCAATCCCTCACATACAGGTCTGATATACACCAATCCCTCACATACAGGTCTGATACACACCAATCCCTCACATACAGGTCTGATACACACCAATCCCTCACATACAGGTCTGATACACACCAGTCCCTCACATACAGGTCTGATACACACCAGTCCCTCACATACAGGTCTGATACACACCATTCTCTCACATACAGGTCTGATACACACCAATCCCTCACATACAGCTCTGATACACACCAATCCCTCACATACAGGTCTGATACACACCAGTCCCTCACATACAGGTCTGATACACACCATTCTCTCACATACAGGTCTGATACACACCAATCCCTCACATACACATAATATTATTATTGCATTTGATAATTAAAATTTGTACACATACAAAGATGGTAGATGGTAGGCTGTGCCAAAAAACTCTTCACAAATTATCCTTTTACATTCATTCATTCAGTAGCTGGTCTACACTGCTGAGCTGGAGCCTTCTAGTCTTGTGGCAACCTGGAGGGAGGGGGAGGAGTACGATGATGTGATCGAGGAGCTTGATAATAAAGTGGGATTAAACACACCCACATGTACACAATGCATATATGCATGCATTTACATATGCCATATACACTGTACATACATGTACATAACCACACCCACACCCACACACCACCCACACATCACATACACACACATACACACACACACACATACACACACACACACACACACACAGGCACTCACTGTACTGATCCCTGGTAGGTTGAGGAATGATCCAATCACCGGTACTCGTCTTAGGAATGAGATAATGGCAGGGAAAAACCCTCTGAGCATTATAGAAAAAATGTAGATTTTAGAAAAGTTGAAAAGGGTGAATATATATATACGTGCGTACAAGGAGTACACACACATGAGAGTATTTACGTATACACATGCATACACACTTGTATGTACACATGCAAAGACGTCTACATATATATAGGACTACACGAACACATGTACAGTACGTACATGCACACAGACACACACACACACACACACGCACGCACGCACAC
>OZ026553.1:535000-575000 GCA_964020155.1 Chondrilla cf. caribensis | reverse complement strand
ACATAGTTTGCACCATCCTTCAGATCCAGGTCGAAGTGTGCATAGAAGCCGAGCACATGAAGCAGCTTTAGGAGACAGCGGAATTGTTCGTCGGTCTTATCTTCATCAATGTAGCAGTGCTTCTGGCAGAAGTGCTTCAATTCTTCTTCCTTGATGAACTTCTTTTTGAGGTTTCGTGTGATCAGCTCCAGCAAGAACCACATCAGAGGTACATCGAGCTTGAGGGCAGCACTGTCGTCTGTGACACACTTGCGAAGGTGATTGAGATAACGATGATCATCAACAGCTTCAGCTTCACTCCTATGCAGGGTGACCAGATTATCAACAAGGAAAACCTCACCGTGAGGATCCCACTGGATGTGCTTGAAATATGGTTTTCCTCTCAGACCTTCCATTTTGTCTTGAATCTTACTTCTGTGAGGATCGCTTGCTTTGTCCTTGAAGGTGCCTGCAATGATGATACGAAACTCCGGCCATGTACCTCGAAAGAGCTCATGACTCCTACTGGAGAACTTGTAAGCCATGGTCTGCATACTGCTGAGTGAACGTTGAACGAAATCCCACTGGGTCTCGGCAGGGCCCCGAATGGTGAACTCCTCTCCTTTGCGTGGTCGGTAGGTGGACTGGACAGGATCCTCCAAATCTTTGGAAGCATTGAATACCTGAACGTAAGTGCAGGGAATGGCCAACAGCAGAGGAAGGACATCCTGGAAAGCTGGTTGACCTCCTGAATCTATCAAGTGGAGGAAACTAGCTTTATCCAAATGAATCTGATCTTCTGGGATGCCAACGTTTTGCAAGAGCTTTGAACGAGCTACTTCTAGCGAGCTTCTCACCTCTGTATTATCAGGAGGGGTATTTCCCCGCTCATGTGAAGGCTCATCCGGTGGCAAATCTAATTCAGAATCTGTATTACCACTAGCCACAAGGTCTTCAAGACTCGGCTCTGATTGAGCGATCACTGTGGGGTACTGCTTGCACTCCTTGTACAGCTTGTCCACTGTACAACACTTCACTGACTGGTTCAAGCAGCTCTCTGTGACTAGTTTCCAAATGGAACCTTCTCCATCTTCCTTAAATGCATAGTGTTCACCGACGATCACCACATCTGGTGCCTCCATTACAGATGTGCTGGTGTTCACTACCTTTGATTTGTTGTGAATGAGGAGATGCTTGAGGGAGGATTTCCCAGCTCCTGATGGACCAATGAAGACAGTACGATTGACTTTAATTGCCACGGCACCATGTTTTCTGAGTGCTTCTCGATAACAGGACATGAACTCAGTGCTGATAGTATCCTCTTCAGCCCTATCGCGAGTACTTACTAAAAGTGAGAAAAATGTATCAATAATATTCAGAGTTAAAATGAGGGAATGGTTAAACTATCAAAACCATAAAATGGATACACTGTACTTCACTAACAATGATAAACATTGATTATTACAGATGCTACTTGTTTTCTATCCTTCCTTATATCAACTACTACAGCAACGGAAATAACAGCAAATCTAGGGCTTTTGGTGACTGAATTAAGTACATACGTACATAAATACATTCATAGCCATACTAAAGAATAATATGTATTTGAGTGACCTCCTATCAACAGAATCTGATGTAGATATGTTGTAATTACCATTGTGATTATAGAAAGGCATCCTTGTAACATTACTTTCAGCTCTTGTTTCTCTACCAGTTCCAATACCAGCACTAATATTGGATGTGACCCTTCCCAGCCGAGAAGTCCAGCTAGGCTGACTGAACCTGGACATTAGATTCTGTTTGGCTTGTACTTTATTCATGTGATGCTTAATTCCTTCCAATGTTCGTATGAAAGTGTCCTGTGTTGAGTGGGAGATATAGCATAAGTATGCATATAATAGTGTATGTGTGTGCGCACATGTGTGTGTGCGTGTGTGTGTCTGTGTGTGGTGTGTGTGTGTGTGTGTGTGTGTGTGTGTGTATGTGTGTGTGTGTGTGCGTGTGTGTGTGTGTGTGTGTGTGCAAGTGCGTGTGAATGTGTGTGCGTGTGTGCGTGCGTGTGCGTGTGTGCATGTTCACTTATATACTGCCTACCTGGTTAAAGGGTATAATTCCATAGAACTGGCCTTTAATTTTCTGCACAAACAATACTATTATTGCCTTAATAGGACAAGCTACCTTTTTTTGAGGAGCAAGAGTCAATACACCAAACTGGAGTGAGAACAGGGGAAAATGGCAAGTAAAGTGGGAACAAGAGTTGGGATTAGATGAAGTAGTTCACTGTTGAGTCATATCCAAACAAACTCACATGGCTGGTTCCCATATTGGTGATGGTCTTGATTGTTCTGAAGTCCTCAACTGGTTCATTGAAATGAAAGTCAACTGTACAGGCTGTCTGGAGGCTGATATAGAGCTGTTTTATTATCTGGTCCTGATGACAGCAAGCAAGAAATGAAAGTTACACATCAACCTCCCCTTCCTTACACACATACAGTGTACATACGTACATATACACCTACACCTACACCCACACCCCTATACACACCCACACATACACTCAGTGTGCACATGCACACAGACACATACACAACACAGGCACAATACACATACGTACACACAACACACACACACACACACACACACACACACACACACACACACACACACAACCCCCCTCCCACACACACAACCATAAACACAATAGCAACATACATACATACCAGCATACTAATTGGGTAGTAAGACAAATACAGAATGTCCGGCCATTTTTCAGCATGACTGAGGTAAACAACAAAGACAACAAACAACAATAAACAAGTGAACAAATCAACATGTTTACACTCCAGGAGTGCTTGTTCAACTCACATCATTGGTAAACTTGTTTGTTTTGCTGATGCTCGACATGATACCACCGAAATGCAATGATTCTACAAGCAAGCAACAACATACAAATGACATATACATATATTGTCACAACCATGATCAACATACCACAGTCACACACATATGCCATAATATATATCCCCCCCCCTCCTCCCCATGCGGTATTATATGCAATTGTACATATTATCAGGAACATAAGTACAGATACCAATGCAAAAATACATACCGTATGTAACATACGTATGTACACACCCTTACCAACATGCACAGTTACCGGTTCTATTACGACACGTCCTATCCACACAGTAGTCTCGAACTTTGGCTTTTCTTGACCTGGAAAATATTGAGATTGTAGTTGTTTCAACAGTAGTTCAATATGTGCTTGCTGTGGCTGTTGTAAGTGCTGCGGCATTTGCTGCTGTCGTAAACGCTGCGGCAATTGCCGTTGTTGCCTTTGTTCTCCGATAAAATAGTTCCGAATTTTTTGGTCAATTGGGTTGTATGGCTTTTGACATCTCTCATTAACAGCAGCTGATGGGAAGATGAGAATAGGAAAAGAGCACACACGATGAGTGTACAGGAAGAGAAATTCAGAAATCAGGGAACAGGTAATAACAACACAGAGGAAATACAGACACAAATGGAAAACAAGTAGTGAACTACGTAGATGAAAACAAAGCCATGAACAGAAACAGAAAGAGAAACAAAACAGTTGAACCAAGCAAACCACAGCCAACAACTTACCATTGACCGCTCCAGGCTGAGGAGGAAGACCCTGTCCACTAGGACGTTGAACCCCACTCACACCGCCCATTTGCATGTGAGTTTGTCCTACAGAGGAAAAAATACCTTTTCATATGTTCAATTTAACCGTGCATTCACACTAACATATCCT
Source organism: Chondrilla cf. caribensis (assembly GCA_964020155.1). Lineage (NCBI taxonomy): Eukaryota > Metazoa > Porifera > Demospongiae > Chondrillida > Chondrillidae > Chondrilla > Chondrilla cf. caribensis. The sequence goes on along the minus strand of OZ026553.1, from coordinate 571,243 downwards.
GTGGATACAGATGTACGTACTCTTATGTACACAACAGTATAATGTGCCTTGTAAGTACCCTGGTTAGTACACACTCCTAGTTAGTACACACTCCTGGTTAGTACACACTCCTGGTTAGTACACACTCCTGGTCAGTACACACTCCTGGTTAGTACACACTCTGGTTAGTACACACTCCTAGTTAGTACACACTCCTGGTTAGTACACACTCCTGGTTAGTACACACTCCTAGTTAGCACACACTCCTGGTTAGTACACACTCCTGGTTAGCACACCCTCCTGGTTAGTACACACCCCTGGTTAGTACACACTCCTGGTTAGTATACACTCCTGGTTAGTACACACTCCTGGTTAGTACACCCTCCTGGTTAGTACACACTCCTGGTTAGTACACACTCCTAGTTAGTACACACTCCTAGTTAGTACACACTCCTGGTTAGTACACACTCCTAGTTAGTACACACTCCTAGTTAGTACACACTCCTGGTTAGTACACACTCCTGGTTAGTACACACTCCTGGTTAGTACACACTCCTAGTTAGTACACACTCCTGGTTACCACACACTCCTGGTTAGCACACACTCCTGGTTAGTACACACTCCTGGTTAGTACACACTCCTAGTTAGTACACACTCCTAGTTAGCACACACTCCTGGTTAGTACACACTCCTGGTTAGTACACACTCCTAGTTAGTACACACTCCTGGTTAGTACACACTCCTGGTTAGTACACACTCCTGGTTAGTACACACTCCTAGTTAGTACACACTCCTAGTTAGTACACACACCTGGTTAGTACACACACCTGGTTAGTACACACTCCTGGTTAGCACACACTCCTGGTTAGTACACACTCCTGGTTAGTACACACTCCTAGTTAGTACACACTCCTAGTTAGTACACACTCCTGGTTAGCATACACTCCTGGTTACACACTCCTGGTTAGTACACACTCCTGGTCAGTACACACTCCTAGTTAGTACACACTCCTGGTTAGTACACACTCCTGGTTAGTACACACTCCTGGTCAGTACACACTCCTGGTCAGTACACACTCCTGGTTAGTACACACTCTGGTTAGTACACACTCCTAGTTAGTACACACTCCTGGTTAGTACACACTCCTGGTTAGTACACACTCCTAGTTAGCACACACTCCTGGTTAGTACACACTCCTGGTTAGCACACACTCCTGGTTAGTACACACCCCTGGTTAGTACACACTCCTGGTTAGTATACACTCCTGGTTAGTACACACTCCTGGTTAGTACACCCTCCTGGTTAGTACACACTCCTGGTTAGCACACACTCCTGGTCAGTACACACTCCTGGTTAGTACACACTCTGGTTAGTACACACTCCTAGTTAGTACACACTCCTGGTTAGTACACACTCCTGGTTAGTACACACTCCTAGTTAGTACACACTCCTAGTTAGTACACACACCTGGTTAGTACACACTCCTGGTTAGCACACACTCCTGGTTAGTACACACTCCTGGTTAGTACACACTCCTAGTTAGTACACACTCCTAGTTAGTACACACACCTGGTTAGCACACACTCCTGGTTAGCACATACTCCTGGTTAGTACACACTCCTGGTCAGTACACACTCCTAGTTAGTACACACTCCTGGTTAGTACACACTCCTGGTTAGTACACACTCCTGGTCAGTACACACTCCTGGTTAGTACACACTCCTGGTTAGTACACACTCTGGTTAGTACACACTCTGGTTAGTACACACTCCTAGTTAGTACACACTCCTGGTTAGTACACACTCCTGGTTAGTACACACTCCTAGTTAGCACACACTCCTGGTTAGTACACACTCCTAGTTAGCACACACTCCTAGTTAGTACACACTCCTGGTTAGTACACACTCCTGGTTAGTACACACTCCTGGTTAGTACACACTCCTAGTTAGTACACACTCCTAGTTAGTACACACTCCTGGTTACCACACACTCCTGGTTAGCACACACTCCTGGTTAGTACACACTCCTGGTTGGTACACACTCCTGGTTAGCACACACTCCTGGTTAGTACACACTCCTGGTGGTTAGTACACACTCCTGGTTAGTACACACTCCTGGTTAGTACACACTCCTAGTTAGTACACACTCCTGGTTACCACACACTCCTGGTTAGCACACACTCCTGGTTAGCACACACTCCCAGTTAGTACACACTCCTGGTTAGTACACACTCCTGGTTAGTACACACTCCTGGTTAGTGCACACTCCTGGTTAGTACACACTCCTGGTTAGTACACACTCCTGGTTAGTACACACTCCTGGTTGGTACACACTCCTGGTTAGTACACACTCCTGGTTAGCACGCACTCCTGGTTAGTACGCACTCCTGGTTAGCACACACTCCTGGTTAGTACACACTCCTGGTTAGTACACAATCCTGGTTAGTACACACTCCTGGTGAGTACACACTCCCGGTTAGTACACACTCCTGGTTAGTACACACTCCGATTAGTACACACTCCTGGTTAGTACACACTCCTGGTTAGTACACACTCCTGGTTAGTACACACCCCTGGTTAGTACACACTCCTAGTTAGTACACACTCCTGGTTACCACACACTCCTGGTTAGCACACACTCCCAGTTAGTACACACTCCTGGTTAGTACACACTCCTGGTTAGTACACACTCCTGGTTAGTGCACACTCCTGGTTAGTACACACTCCTGGTTAGTACACACTCCTGGTTGGTACACACTCCTGGTTAGTACACACTCCTGGTTAGTACGCACTCCTGGTTAGCACACACTCCTGGTTAGTACACACTCCTGGTTAGTACACAATCCTGGTTAGTACACACTCCTGGTGAGTACACACTCCCGGTTAGTACACATTCCTGGTTAGTACACACTCCGATTAGTACACACTCCTGGTTAGTACACACTCCTGGTTAGTACACACTCCTGGTTAGTACACACCCCTTGTTAGTACACACTCCTGGTTAGTACACACTCTGATTAGTACACACTCCTGATTAGTACACACTCTGATTAGTACACACTCCTGGTTAGTACACACTCCTGGTTAGCACACACTCCTGGTTAGTACACACTCCTGGTTAGTACACACTCTGATTAGTACACACTCCTGGTTAGCACACACTCCTGGTTACACACTCCTGGTTAGTACACACTCCTGGTTAGTACACACTCCTGGTTAGCACACACTCTTGGTTATTACACACTCCTAGTTATTACACACTCCTGGTTATTAAACACTCCTGGATAGTGCATAAAACTGATTAGTACACACTCTGATAGAGTAGGCGTGGGGGTAGGGGGAGGTGGGGCTGGGAATCAGGGTTAGTAGTTAGGATTAGGGTTTGGGTTAGATCTGGGATCCGTTATTGATCTATAATAGAAAAGGATCCCAGATCTAACCCTAACCCTTACCCCTACCCTAACAAAGCGGGAATGACACTATGCAGACGTCATCAATCAATATGGCCAGTGGGTCCGTTCTTTTACCTGATCTTCCGTCCTGTTCACTCCTGGTCCATTAATACTGTGCCGTCGAATACTTCAAAAACTAATCCTACTAAATTCGGGTATATTTTTAGGCTTGTTATACAATACTTTTCAATTATTACGTTCGGAAAGCTAAAGGGCGTTCACTTTCTTCTTTACAAATCCATACTGATGAATATGGCGCCTTTTCTGGATTTCAATCATGACGTAATGCAAGTCTAGCTAGATAGACCATCCCTTCCTCTCTCCACCCTAGGCGCCTGGTAGGGACGGTCCAACCATAGATAATACAAACCGCTACTGTTCGTAGCTATGGCTAGACTAACCGGTAGTAGAAATGTAAGAATGATATTATAGGCTAGTTTTTCAGTTAGCTATGATATCAATATACAGTATTATGTAGTACAGTACATATAATATTCTTTCAATATGGTTAGCTATTGTGTAAGTGAAATATCCCCTGGTCAAGTAATTTTGTTACATGGTCTGTATGGTGTAACATCACAACAATTGAAGTATACATTCATGCAACATTGCTGGCCATGAAATCGATTTGTAGTACTGCAACGAGTATGGGGAATCCCCATGAGGGTAGATACTACTTAGTCTTGCTTAACCAGACACTACTCCTCCATACACACCAATCCCTCATATACAGGTCTGATACACACCAATCCCTCACATACAGGTCTGATACACACCAATCCCTCACATACAGGTCTGATACACACCATTCTCTCACATACAGGTCTGATACACACCAATCCCTTACATACAGGTCTGATACACACCACTCCCTCATATACAGGTCTGATACACACCAATCCCTCACATACAGGTCTGATACACACCACTCCCTCACATACAGGTCTGATACACACCAATCCCTTACATACAGGTCTGATACACACCACTCCCTCACATACAGGTCTGATACACACCATTCCCTCACATACAGGTCTGATACACACCAATCCCTCACATACAGGTCTGATACACACCATTCTCTCACATACAGGTCTGATACACACCAATCCCTCACATACAGCTCTGATATACACCAATCCCTTACATACAGGTCTGATACACACCAAATCTCCCACATACACATAATATTATTATTGCATTTGACAATTAAAATTTGTACACATACAAAGATGGTAGATGGTAGGCTGTGCCAAAAACTCCTCAATAAATTATCCTTCTACATTCATTCAGTGAGTAGCTGGTCTACACTGCTGAGCTGGATCCTTCTAGTCTTGTGGCAACCTGGAGGGAGGGGTGAGGAGTACGATGATGTGATCGAGGAGCTTGGTAATGAAGTGGGATCAAACACACCCTCATGTACACAATGTATATACACATGCATTTACACATGCCATATACACTGTACATAATTTCATTAACTTTCATAATTAAAAGAGAATCCAATAGAACCAGTCGAATTTCGCGAGTATCCATGATGCGAATTGAAGAGAATGTCTCGTTACTCACTCTGAATATTAGTTAAGTCCAACATTGTCACGAGTTTTCAAGTTATCCGATCTTGTCTCATGAGGACAACGTCTCGTATCCATGATTGATCCTTTTCTTCCATATCACCGCTACAGTAGAAGGTGGGACAGTAGTAAACAACAAAACCAAGCTGCATTGTCTGAGCGGTGGACCGTACAGTGCAGAACGACCAACAACAAACGTTTGATACATCTTTCGTAAGATTTTAAACCTTAACCATAGATGTAAGGGAAAATGAGGTTACTTGGAAAATTTGACTACAACTTCACGGCGCTTGCTGTCGAAATTATCCAGAAGTTATCCCAAGTTATCCCATCTTGTCTCACGGGGACAATGTCTCGTATCCAGAAGTAACTGTTTTAGCACAGATACTCAAACACCTATGGTTTTAGTCATGGAAAACTTGATCAAATTTCCGAAGTTAGCTACCCCATTTTACCTCACTTGACGTGTCTCTATACAAAATTAAAGTTGCATCTCTTAATCTTCGATCAAGTAGTTCGAAGGTAGCGTCATTAGGAACACACCTTTCTTTATTCAACTCGAGCTCTTTCAAACTGCCCCCCAATTTAAGGGCTGACTCGTTCCTACGTGTTCTAGTTCACTGCGTATGCGATAAATCGCAATCGCAGTAAAACATGCGTTGACCTAGAACATGAATGTGTACACGATATAATAGGTAGTAGTAGAAATTATACACATTATACGTATGTTTTCATATGTATACGTACATGCATGTGAGTACAAATTCTACAAAATTCAAGAAACAACATGTAGCTACACAAGCATACACACACTCCTGTACATGCATACACTGGTACACAGTTCACAGTGTTTTCCACACACAATAGAAACCATAACATTATGTAGACATGGATTGAAATGTTGGTAGTGGTCAGCCAGTCACACAACACATGGTGTACGTGCGAGTCTGTTTGTTCTATTCATTCCATGTTGCATTACTTTCAGCTTTATCTTTCAGTTGCTGGGCAACACGACAACCATAACGATCTTTGACAGTTTTTAGTAGAAATCGCCAGGTGGTAGGGAAATCCTCTCCACACCTTCCATCCCTCCAGTATTGCAGAGCATACTGGCTCCCGAGAGCTGAATCCTTGTAGCAGCTGACTTTGGGGATGGGAACACCAAGCCACATCGCTAGGTCTAACCACTCTGTAATGTGCTCCACAATCCCATTGATCCCCACATCTGATGGGCATTTATCTGCAATTGATCAAACAGTGAAATGAATATTTGTATGAGGTACAACGAAATGCATAGTTACACAAATACACACACACACACACGCACACACACACACACACACACACACACACACACACACACACACACGCACACACACACATTTACATGCCTGTATACACGTGTACACACAAACCTTGAAATTCATCTTGGGATTTATTATCTGATGATGAGGCTTGATCATTTAATACTGATATACCAGCTGTATGATATCAAAGAAAGCATACAAAGTAACATACATGTGTGATGGTGTGTTTCTCCACCTAATGCACCTACGTATGTACTGTATGCTAAAAAACACACACAGGACACACACACTACTGCACAGGTGAATATGCTTACATGATTCAGTATTTTGCTGTTTCTTCTCAGGAGTTCCTTCATGGCCGCAGTTGGGACACCTCTTGATCAGCAGCAGAACACTGGTTGACTCTGAAATATGCACATATAGATGATTTGTTACATTTATGTACTTTCATACTTGTACCCACTCCCACACAAACATACAAACATACCAGTGGAATAAGAATCTGAATTGGAAGTAGAATTAGAGTACGTTGGCAATTCTTCTAACTTCCAGAATGAGACTCCATCTTGCTTTGAAAGACAAACCTTACAGGTACAAGGTATTGACACACATAGTAACATGGTTCAAGGGTTCACATGTCAGTTGAAGGACTCACTTTAGCCTCAGTGGTTGTCGGAGGTGAAAACCACACTTTCTGGAGAGGAGACAGGCTCTGGGGTAGGCCACAGTGACAACATGTAGCCACTCCATTCTCTATGGGGGCAGTGTAGTGGAGACCTGATTGACAAGAGCATGATGAAACTGGTCGAATTTGGGCAATCTCTTGGAATTTCACACCGAATATTTCTTGTGTGATGTGATGGAAGTTGTCCTCCACACGACTACGGATGGCAGAGCAGTGGCGATGAATTTCTTGAAGACGAGCTTCATCACCCAAGGAGTGCAGAGGGAAAGGCTCGTTCAGGACAATCTGGCAGCACACGTGGCCGGGCTTCTCCATCAAGTACACACAGGTGCTGGTCTTGGGACAGGAGAACTTGATTAAGGTACGATCGCTCTCTTGAGGAATAACCCTCCATTCTCTATCGGCAAGCTCCACCACAAGGCGACAGAACACACTACGAGGGAGGTCGCAGTACGTGTTGAACGGGTCCCTCTCGCAAACGAAGGCGATACACAGAGGTGATACACTGCCGTAGCTGGGGACTGTTGCCTTTCGATACGGCAGAGAGGAGGGAATGAAGTACGACGGAGGACTGCACAGGGGACCAAGGCTCAGTCTTGCGGCTATCCCGAGGTGGTGGAGGACCTCCAGGAACCAGACTGGATCAACATCAGGGCTGATGTTCAATTCTTTAAACAGGGCAATGTATGGACTGGTAATGAGGCCTGTACTCTGGAACTCCTTTGTGATACCCTGTTGGGCTGGGGAATATTGAAAAGCCAGAATCTTTGAGACTTCACTGTACAAGGCAGTGGCATCGGTGCACACATAGTTTGCACCGTCCTTCAGATACTGTAGATCCAGGTTGAAGTGTGCATAGAATCCAAGCACATGAAGCAGATTTAGGAGACAGCGGAATTGCTCATCGGCCTTATCTTCATCAATGTAGCAGTGCTTCTGGCAGAAGTGTTTCAATTCTTCTTCCTTGATGAACTTCTTTCTGAGGTTTCGCGTGATCAGCTCCAGCAAGAACCACATCAGAGGTACATCAAGCTTGAGGGCAGCACTGTCACCTGTGACACACTTGCGAAGGTGATTGAGATAACGGTGATCATCAACAGCTTCAGCTTCACTCCTGTGCAGGGTGACCAGATTATCAACGAGGAAAACCTCACCGCGAGGATCCCACTGGATGTGCTTGAAATAAGGTTTTACCCTCAGACCTTCAATTTTGTCTTGAATCTTACTTCTGTGAGGATCGCTTGCTTGATCTTTAAAGGTGCCCGCAATGATGATACGAAACTCCGGCCATGTACCTTGGAAGAGCTCACGACTCCTACTGGAGAACTTGTAAGCCATGGTCTGCATACTGCTGAGTGAACGCTGAATGAAATCCCACTGGGTCTCAGCAGGGCCCCGAATGGTGAACTCCTCTCCTTCGCGTGGTCGGTAGGTGGACTGGACAGGATCCTCCAAATCTTTGGAAGCATTGAATACCTGAACGTAAGTGCAGGGAATGGCTAACAGCAGAGGAAGGACATCCTGGAAAGCTGGTTGACCTCCTGAATCTATCAAGTGGAGGAAACTAGCTTTATCCAAATGAATCTGATCTTCTGGGATGCCAACTTTTTGCAAGAGCTTTGAACGAGCTACTTCTAACGAGCTTCCCACCTCTGTATTATCAGGTGGGGTATTTCCCCACTCATGTGAAGGCTCATCTGGTGGGGAATCTGCTTCTCTATCACCACTAGCCACAAGGTCTTCCACATTTGGCTCTGATTGAGCGATCACTGTGGGGTACTGCTTGCACTCCTTGTACAGCTTGTCCACTGTACAACACTTGACTGACTGGTTCAAGCAGCTTTCTGTGACTAGTTTCCAATATGAACTTTCTCCATCTTCCTTAACTGCATAGTGTTCACCAACAATCACCACATCTGGTGCCTCTATCACAGGTGTGCTGGTGTTCATTACCTTGGATTTGTTGTGAATGAGGAGGTGCTTGAGTGAGGACTTCCCAGCCCCTGATGGACCAATGAAGACAGCACGATTGACTTTAATTGTGACAGCACCATGTTTTCTGAGTGCTTCACGGTAACAGGACATAAACTCAGTGCTGATAGTATCCTCTTCAGCAATATCTTGAGTACTTACTAAAAGTGAGTTAAATCGAGAATATGGATAAACTATCAAACCATAAAATGGACACACTGTACTTCACTATCAATAAAAATAAATGAACATTTTACAGATGCTACTTGTTTTCTATCATTCCTTATATTAACTACTACAGCAATACAAAATTTAATAACAGGAAATCTATGGCTTTCTAGTCACTGAATTAATGAATGACGTATGTATCTACATTCAAGGCTATGATTAAGAATAATAATAATATTATGTATTTGAGTGACCTATGTACATATGTACTATCAACAGATGTAGATATGTTGTAATTACATAGGTGTAGGAAGATGTTCAGCATTGGGGGGGCGAACATTATGTGTGATTGAGGTAGTATATATGTAATCATTTGGCAGCGGCCATATCATATCGGCATGTTACATACGAAAACAATTATTTGAATACAAAATATAAACGTTACAACCCAATATAAGTACTAAACATAATTATACAAAACCATATCATGCAGAATGTCATGGAAAAGTACCAAAGAACCCCCTGTCTGCGTGAATTACAACTTATGAATGATTTTGCTATACCAATTAGATCTAAATCTGCACAGAGATCTTTGTTGCAGTGTAAAAGCATGACATTATTCAGCCTCTCCTCAGTCATTGTGCTACGTAGGTATGTTTTGATACGCCTGAGTACAGAAAATGATCTTTATACTGTTGCAGTAGTGATCGGAATAGCGAAGTACAAACAAATAAGCTTGTAAACCTCAGTGAACATATCACGAGCTGTTGAAACTTTGAGCATCATTTTGGCGACTGTGTGAACATTTGTCACTTGCAAGTTTTTCAATTGTTGACTTGTAACATAAGTACTGGCTAGATCTGGCAACATCTGAATCTGACGCTTAAGCTTCTTAATGTCTACATCTCTGGAGTAGGAATCCACTATAATTTCAGAAATCATTTTGTCATCTCCTTTGTTGTTTGCATACCCTATCAAAAGCTCTTCAACTGCCAACGGCAGAGCCAATGATGACTGGTTGGATCTTCGAGCTATTTCTGCTGCCAGTAGATCGAGTACTTCAAAGTACTGTGCACAGTAGTATTCTTCTGCAGTGGTGAATCTGTGTGGAGCACTGCCTCTGTCCACTTGCTTAGGAGGTCGCCTATAGCGTGGTAGCACAAAAGCATCCGTGTGCTGTTGAGCATCAGCCACAGTAGCTGAGTAGAAAATATCAAAAGCACCATCTGTTCTCTGTCTTGACAAAGAACCTCTCCGCCATTCTTACTGCAGCAAGTGCTTCAGAAATGGTAGTGTTCTTGGATTGTAAAGCTCTAGATACTTTATAAACAATCGGACCACACGACAACCTACTTACCATCGTCAAGAAGAGGAAGCTGACTTGGTATGGCCATGTCACAAGGTCAGATGGCCTTGCTAAGACCATCCTGCAAGGCACGGTGCCAGGAGGAAGAAGAAGAGGAAGACAGAAGAAGAGGTGGGAGGATAATATCAAGGAGTGGACGGGCCTATCTTTTGCTAGCTCCCAGAAGGCTGCAGCAGACCGGGAGAGCTGACGGAAGATAGTTCAGGAGTCATGTGTGCCTCAACAACCCCACACCAGGGGTTAGGAGAAACAAGTCAAGTCAAGTCAAGATACTTGCTCAGTTGCACCAAAAATCAAATAGGAAAGCTTCAACCCAAAATATAATCCAAACTGTTCTAGTTGTGACAATATGCCTCCTGCACGTCTTCCATATTCATCAGAAGACTCGCTGATCTGAGTCAGTGCCTCAATTAGTGCTGGATAATTACTTAGCACTGCGTTAATGGCTTCATTTCTCACCGTCCATCTGATAGGACACAGTGGTCGTAGGCCGGTACCAGGAAGGGCCATATCTTGTTTGCACTGTTCAAATACGAATATTCGTTTGGGTGAGTAGTGTACAAGTCTTGATATTTCGCAAATTAGATTGAGTGCTTGTCTCACAGTGTTTGTTTTCTTAGAAACATCCTGTAGACTAAGGTTCAGGCAATGGGCGAAACAATGAACAACAATTGCTGTGGATTCCACCTACTGAATTTGTTTGCCCACACCATTCAAATGGCCCATCATATTGGTTGCTCCATCATATCCTTGGCCTCTGCACAAAGTGAGTGGTAGATTGCAGCAAATGAGGATGTCCTTGATGGCCGAAGTGATAACTTCCGATGTTGTGTGCGGTATACGAACCAAGCCTACGAAATCCTCGTGGATGTCATAATCTTTGGTAACCCATCGAATTGAACAGGACAGTTGCTCATGGTTTGCTATATCTGCTGTTTCATCAGCTAAAATAGCAAACCATGTTGATTCCCGTATTTGCACTAGAAGTTGACAAAGCAACTCATTCCCCATGAGCTTGATCATTTCATTAATGATGACGGGGGACATGTATTGCTGGTTTTGTAGCCAATTTGACAAGGGTGGACAGTCTTCCGAACATAGAGTCAAGAGTTGATACAGATTGCCCACTTCATTTGTATGACCCCTGATTGGTAGGCCCTGTTTTAACAAGAAACGAAGACTTATAATAGAACTTTCAGTAACACCTCGCGATTCTTCTGCATCACTTTCATGGCTGCGGTGCTGATTTGTTGGGTGATTGTTGGCTGTTTAGAGCTCTCGTACTTGAATACTGCATTGCGATGTAATTCATGATCAGATTGCTGGTGATTTTTATTTCCAGTTCTGGTACCCTTCTTGGACAAAAGCTGTCTCGCAATGTCAAGTGGAACTTGTCAAATTCGGATTTGCATGATGAGCTAAAAGACAATAAAAACATAATAGCTTCATTCTTGACCGACAAAAGTGCAACCACTTGTAATCCCTGTACCACTGAGGGTTCAGGCAATGATACTCTTCCTTGTTCCCAACTTGCTGCTTTGTTGTTACCAAAAATGCTTTATCAGCAGGCTGATTCTCTACTTGTAGGTCAGTGCAGCATGCACTTTGGCAAGAAACGACGGCATTACCTTCCAATTGGGTGTTAGTACTGGTATTGGCAACTGGTGGTGATTCCATTTCAAGCTCAGGATCGGCCGTTGCACTGAATCCAATGTCCAATTCAGAGACAGATACTCCCTCATTGCGCTTTGATAAAGACCACAATGCGAACAAATTCGCTTGCCATTTCATCCGGATTGACTTGATTGAGGCGATGAAACACAAACAGCTTATCTGAGTCACCGATGACAATAACATGCTCACACATGCAGTAAAACGTGTCACACTATAATGGAGCTATGTATGGCAACTCGGCACACGCTTGTTGAAGGCAATTCAGTAAATCTTCTTTCTCCTCAATCATAATTTACTAGAATGTTACAATTTGGGTTTATGAGTTGTAGCAGGATTATATCACTCCATTTTGAGGTAATTTAGCATTTTTGCAAGTCCCATTTTGCTATGTAGTTTGGGGGGTCAATGCCCCCCCTGCCCCCCCAGTTCCTACACCTATGAATTACCATCGTGATTATAGAAAGGCATGCTTGTAGCATTACCTTCAGATCCTGTCCCCATATCAGTTCCCATTCCTGTTCCCATATCAGCTCCAACATTGGATGAGATCCCTTGTCCCATCCCATAAATTGAGCTAGGCTGATTGAGGTCGGACATTTGATTCTGTTTGGCTTGCATTACTCTTATCTGCTTCATTCCTTCCAATGTTCGTATGAAAGTGTCCTGTGTTGAGTGGGAGATAAAAGCATGTACATATATATGCGCGCGCGCACGTGTGTGTGTGTGTGTGTGTGTGTGTGTGTGTGTGTGTGTGTGTGTGTGTGTGTGCATGTACGTGTATGCGTGCGTGTGTGCGTATGCATGTGTGCGTGTGCGTGTGTACGTGTGTGTGTGCGTGCATGTAATAGATATCCATCTATGCTTGCCCACATGCTCCTTACCTGGTCCCTAGGTATAATCCCATAGAATTGCCCTTCGATCCACACCAGCAACATTGTCTTGATAGGACAAAGTACATTTTGCTGAGGAGTGAGGGTCAATACACCAAACTGGAATGAGAACAGGGAAAAATGGGAACTAGAATGAGAGAAAGGGCAAATGGGAACAGAAACAAGAATTGGATGGAGTAGTTTACTGTTTAATGTCCATCAAATGCACTCACATTCCTGGGCTCCATGCTAGTGATGGCCTTGAGGGCAGTGATGTTCTGAACTGGCTCATTGAATTGAAAGTTAACCGTACAAAGTTTGACACGGTCCAGCAGCTGGTCCTGAGGACAACAAGCAGGAAGTGGCAGTTATATATGAACCTCACTCTCTGCCCACACACACACACACACAGACATTTGGTCAACATACCAGTATACTCTTTGGATAGTAATAAGACAAATACAGAGTGTTTGGCCATTTTTCAGCATGACTGAGGTAAACAACAAAGACAACAAACAACAATAAACAAGTGAACAAATTGTCGACACTCCAGGTTTGCTTGTTCAACTCACATCATCGGCAAAAATTTTTGTTTTGCTGATGCTTGACATGACACCATTAACTCACGTTGATCCTACATGCAAACAACAATATGCAAACAAATAGCATACATATTGTTTCCAACCTTCATCAATATAATACTGCCATACACATATGCCTCATAAATTCACATGTGCAGTATATCCAATCACACATAGAATCAGGAACTTACACATATGTAGATGCAACCCACACACAAACACACCCATACCCACACCCACTCACATACACACAGTTACCGGTTCTTTCATGATCACAGCTCCTCTCCACACAGTAAGAATATTTTGTAAATGTTGTTGAGGCTGTTGCTGTTGTGGTTGGTGCTGTTGTTGTTGAAGCTGTTGCTGTTGTGGTTGGAGCTGTTGTTGTTGTTGTATATGCTGTTGTTGTTGGTAGTACTGTTGTTGAAGCTGTTGCTGTTGTTGGCGGAACTGTTGTTGTTGTTGGTATTGTTGTTGTTGTAAGTGCTGCTGCTGTTGTAGTTGTCTTTGTTGTGTTTGAGTCTTCAAATAGTTCTCAATTATTTTTAGCACTTTTCTTTTCTCCTCTTCTGTGTGTGCGGCTCTCAATCGATTGATAAGTGGTGCAGGAATCAAGTTGAGTAGCTCTTGACGTCTCTTATCAACAGCAACTGATGGAGCTAAGAACAGGAAATGACCACACAGGAAGTGAGCAGACGAAAACAAAGATCCAGAAATCAGGGATCAGGTAGGTATTATCACATAAAGAGGACAGGAAGTACAGACACAAATTGGAGAACAGGAAGTAAAAGAGATAAAAACAAAACCATGCATAAACAGAAATAATAAAAAAGAAATGGAAAAGTTAATTTTAAAATTTCAAATCAAATCACCATTCACTTGTTGAACTCCGCTCACTCTTCCCATTTGCATGTGAGATGGTCCTACATAGATAAAACCACCATTTCATATGTTCAGTGTGACAGTACATTCACACTAACATGTCCTGTGGACATGGATAATATACAATGACACACACTACAGTACAATGTGTTCCGTAAGTACCCTGGTCAGTACACACTCCTGGTTAGTACACACTCCCGGTTAGTACACACTCCTGGTTAGTACATGCTTCTGGTTAATACACTCTCCTGGTTAGTACACACTCCTGGTTAGTACACACTCCCAGTTAGTACACACTCCCAGTTAGTACACACTCCTGTTTAGTACACACTCCTGGTTAGTACACACTCCTGGTTAGTACACACTCCTGGTTGGTATACATTCCTGGTTAGCACACACTCCTAGTTAGTACACACTCCCGATTAGTACACACTCCCAGTTAGTACACACTCCCAGTTAGTACGCACTCCTGGTTAGTACACACTCCCGGTTAGTACACACTCCTGGTTAGTGCACACTCCCGGTTAGTACACACTCCCGGCTAGTACACACTCCTGGTTAGTACACACTCCCAGTTAGTACACACTCCTAGGTAGTACGCACTCCTGGTTAGTACACACTCCTGGCTAGTACACACTCCTGGCTAGTACAAACTCCTGGTTAGTACACACTCCTGGTTAGTATACACTCCTGGTTAGCACACACTCCTGGTTAGTACACACTCCTGGTTAGTACATACTCCTGGTTAGTACATGCTTCTGCATACTCCTAGTTAGTTTTTTTTGTTTTATTTTTTTTATTATTAATATGATGAGAAAAAGACAGACTTGAAACAGAACTGGATAAAGCAAATAAAACAGAAAAAATCATAATGTAAGTATTTGGTATTATACATAATTATAAGCAGAAGAAAAAAAGGCGGACATTTAAACAGCCACATGTGATTCACTGATGACCAAATCAATGGATGGGGGGGAATTGAGGGATGGTGTTGTGGCTTGATCATGAACCTCTAATGCATAGGATTGTTGATCGGAGTAGGGAAAAGGACAGATGGCATCGAAGCCATCCCATCGTGGTGCCATAAGGTTGGTGGCATTTTTCAGCCAACAAGGAGGCCAATCTGCTGTAGAAGATTGACGCATGTCTTCCCATGCCTCCTGTGGTGCTGAAGACTAATGGAGTGAATGACCCATGTTTACTTCAATTACTCTTTGCTCATAGGATCTTTTCGTGATGTTTGAAGCAAGATGCCAGTGCAAACTTCTGGTTGGACTTGGCGTACAGGTTAAAAACCTTTATATCGAAAAATGCCTTTTGTCCGTTACACCAGAAGTCTCTGGCGGCAATGTCGACTCTTGCTTCATCTTGCTGGTTGGATATGGCATGGTTCATCATTTCCCCACTGAGGGGTTGGAGTGGCGGCTCAAGGCTGACATCATGGCAAACCTCAGTCAAGAGAGTGCCAGTGAGATCCCTGATTTCATTATGGCGGATGGTGGGTAGTGCTCCTCGGGGGCAACTTAGAGCATGATCGATTGTGAAATTTTCATTGCAGATACATATTGAGGGCATTCTGTCAGGTAGCCAACCATACCTCAGGTGTATGGCATCCCGGAATTCGCTTTTATTAAGGGAGAAACCATATATTCGTCCAAAGGGAGTGTGGTAAGCCAGTTAGAGGATCCCTTCTCTTTGGAAAGTTGAATGACTTTAGATAGGTGATCTGGCAGATTTAGGTTGGAGGCCTTTTCAACTTTGAGTTTTCTCCTATCTGACTTCAGTCGGAGTTTGATTTGCTGTTGTTCTGAGATCGCTTCGTCGTTGAGATTTTGTTGGTGGTCAACGATGAGTTTAGTGATAGGGCTGCAGATCTCTTGGGAAGCTCTAAAACGATGTATTGATGAGGAAGTGAAATTGGGGATCCCAAGGCCTCCTAAGTGACAAGGTAGTGCCAACAGCTCTTGTTCAAGATCGGAGATAGCAGGCCTACTGGTGATAGCGGGGATGAACTTGTGTCTGATGATGTTTTCGATGGGTTCAGGATAGTTGGCTGTACCTGGGGTTGTCCGCATTGGGTAGTTCCATGTACTCTTCAAGCCATGAGTGAAACAGCAGTAAGCAGCCTGAGGCTCAGTCATTGCGATTTCAGAGAGGGTGTGTAGCTGATGAGTCCATTTTTAAACTTTTTTCTGAAAAAAGTTGTCAATGAATGTTTCATCTCCAATGGCTGATCCGAGGTGCTTGTGGCCGCTGGTAGTGAGGTTGACTCCATGGGTGGTGAACAATTCTCTAGCAGATTCTAGATGTTCTTCTTTGACTACCAGCCAGGTCTTGCTGGCATTGGGGTAGTAGCCATATGTTGGTCCTAGTTCATTTAGCTTCTTCCACCATGATAGGAGGTCATTGAGGTGACCAGCGGCGGAAGCGTCATCTGCAAACCATAACTGCTGTGCAAGGTGTTGTAATTTGCAGATGAGAGGGATCACTACATACTCCTGGTTAGTACACACTCCTGGTTAGTACACACTCCTGGTTAGTACACACTCCTGGTTAGCACACACTCCTGGTTAGTACACACTCCTGGTTAGTACACACTCCTGGTTAGTACACACTCCTGGTTAGTACACACTCCTGGTTAGCACACACTCCTGGTTAGTACACTCCTGGTTAGTACACACTCCTAGTTAGTACACACTCCTGGTTAGTACACACTCCTGGTTAGTACACACTCCTGGTTAGTACACACTCCTGGTCAGTACACACTCCTGGTCAGTACACACTAATTCCTCACTCGTCCCGTAAATTTTGACCGCCACTGTATATATAATATATATATATATAAGGGAAAGTGGGGTACATATTTCGGAAAGAATGTGCCTTCAAAAAAGAGATAATCCTCAGGGTTTTTTCTATGGCTATGTGTGTACCACTGATGAATGCTTTACCATGTATAGAGATATCATTGAGATATTAATTCATACCAGCAACTGAGTTAAGGCTGTTGATGGTCGAATGTTCTAAATTACCTTATTCCATTCGATATATCAATAACTAGAATACTCAGAACTTATAAGTCTCGTTTACCTTGATCTTCATCTCTGTCCTGTTCGTTCATGATCCCCTGGTGTTGGTGTTGCTGTAAGGACATTTGCTGTTGCTGTTGGTTTTGTCGTTGTTGTTGCAAGTGCTGTTGCTGTTGGTATTGTTGGTTGAGAAGTGATGGAGGATTCAGGTTGAGTAGCTCTTGACGTCTGTCACCAACAGCAGCTGATGTGAAAACAAGATAAGGCGGAAGGACAAATACAGAGAAATATGAAGTGCGAACACAAACAGGAGAATAGGAGTTGGTGAGAAATACATAACAACCATAAGTAAGAAAGATGGGAAGAGAAAGTAGCAACATTTGAAGTAAATCGAGCCAATGATTCACTACTGATTGACTGCTCCGGGTTGAGGAGGAAGACCCTGTCTACCAGACCGTTGGACTGCACTCACTCCTCCCATTAGTTAGTTTGTCCTATATCATCCATGCAAGCAATGGTTGAAAAAGTTGCTCTGAATTAAACTGATTAGCAACTTAAGGTATGTCAAGTATGGTAAGTTATAACATTCGACCATTAACGGCCTTTAAATTTGACTTTGATTTGACTTAAATTTGAATAAATTCATGTCTAGTAGAGTATAAATTTATGTCGAGTACGTCCACACGTCGGCTATGTACAAAGATACCCATTCCCAGTTATACACCCCCTTTCTATCTATAGCTACCATACTGACATACCTTAAATTGCTAAACTGGGAATGGGTATCTTTGTACATAGCAGACGTGTGGACGTACTTGGCATAAATTTACACTGTACTAAACATTAATTTATACCAGCAGCCGAATTTAAAGGCCGTTAATGGTTGAATGTTCTAAATTACCTTATATTACTCCATCACAGACACTCTAAACTAACGGTACGTTAGTTTAGAGTGTCTATGATTCCACTCGATAAGTCGATAACTAGAATACTCGGTACTTATAAGCCTTGTTTACCTTGATCTTCATCTCCCTCCTGTTCATTCATGGTCCCTGTACCGTCAAATACTTCGGAAACCAGTCCTATAACTTCCAATGTACGCTACCACCCCTATACGTTCACTATACAGGGCTTCCAAACAGTTTTGTGTGGGAAATTTTACCATGACTCAGTGACGTAATAAGCCCCGTAATCTGGCTAGCTAGACCGTCCCTTCCACCTCTCCGCCCTAGCTAGGCGCCTGATAGGTACGCTCCAACTAGCTATACTAACCAGTTTAAAAACAAGTAATTCGAGTTTAAAAACTCGTGGGGCTGCCGCCCCCCGCACTCGAATTACTTGGCGTCTTTGTTAGGTTTAGAAGAACCTTCGCTGAAGTTATTACGTTCGTCGGAGCTTCAGCGCACGAATTCTAGCCCAATTTCAAATTGTCAGCGTTCGTAATCGGCCATCTTTATTTCGCGCAATATAAATTATAATATAAATTCATTGTTGTGGTTACGCGTAGGAACACATATTATATATATATATATATATATATATATATATATATATATATATATTATATATATATATATATATGTGAGCGTGCAAGCGAAAAGGGCCCTTAGCCATTGTTATCAAAATGTTCAGAATGTATCAAAACAGCCAAATAACACAAAATTTTCGGTTTTCGTTTTATTCGATCAAATTGCTTATATAGTGATAAAGAATAAGTTCTGAAAGCGTCCTGCCGATACGATTAGTACTTTTCGAGAACGAAGCCTTTTCGTCAAGCGTTCAAAGTCGCCATTTTAAATTATACGGAGTTATGCGGTTCCATCTTGAATGTGGATTCGCCTTGAATGACGTCATGAATTTCCATTGGTCAGTATACTTTACATCTTCAGTATACGGATCCAGGGCCAAAAACGGAAATGAGCCTGTTATCCGTTATAACGTTGCGCGGAGGGACTCAAACAAAGACCCGTAGCGCATAAATAGTCGCTCCTATGCTCTACATGATAGCGCTATCGTCTGCATTGTGGAATAGGCTATCGAAAAATACCAAAAACGCGCATTCGACAAAAAATCGCTAAGGGCCCTTTTCGCTTGCACATACACATATATCTATCTATCTATATATATATCTATCGGACGAGCGTTACATACCGGAAGTCGAAATGAAAACAATATAGGGGCTGCCTGCGGCAGCCCCTAAAAACAAGTAATTCGAGTTCAAAAACTCGTGGGGCTGCCGCCCCCGCACTCGAATTACTTGGGCGTCTTTCCTAGGTTTAGAAGAACCTTCGCTGAAGTTATTACGTTCGGCGAAGCTTCAGCGCACGAATTCTAGCTCAATTTCAAATTGTCGGCGTTCGAAATCGGCCATCTTTATTTCGCGCAATATAAATTATAATATAAATTCATTGTTGCTGTTACGCGTAGGAACACATATTATATATATATATCTATCTATCTGTATATATATCTATCGGACGAGCGTTACATACCGGAAGTCGAAATGAAAACAATATGGAAAATCATAGCCAAACTTTTCAGTTACCATATGATTTCTATGTACAGTATAGCATGTATTATACTACATATAATATTCTTTCGATAGGGTGGACTATTTAAGTGCAATATCCCCTGGTCAAGTTACATATTTCATTACATAGTCTGTACGGTGTAACATCACAACAATTCAAGTATAGTGTACATTCATGCAACATTGCTGGCCATGAAATTGATATGTAGTACTGCAAGGAGTATGGGGAATCCCCATGAGGGTAGATACTACTTAGTCTCACTTAACCAGACACTATTCCTCCATACACACCAATATCCCACATACAGGTCTGATACACACCAGTCCCTCACAACAGGTCTGATACACACCAGTCCCTCACAACAGGTCTGATACACACCAATCCCTCACATACAGGTCTGATACACACCAATCTCTCACATACAGGTCTGATACACACCATTCTCTCACATACAGGTCTGATACACACCAATCCCTCACATACAGGTCTGATACACACCAATCTCTCACATACAGGTCTGATACACACCATTCTCTCACATACAGGTCTGATACACACTGATCTCTCACATACAGGTCTGATACACACCAATCCCTCACATACAGGTCTGATACACACCAATCTCTCACATACAGGTCTGATACACACCATTCTCTCACATACAGGTCTGATACACACCAATCTCTCACATACAGGTCTGATACACACCATTCTCTCACATACACATATTATTGCATTTGACAATTAAAATTTGTACACATACAAAGATGGTAAATGGTAGGCTGTGCCAAAAACTCTTCATAAATTATCCTTCTACATTCATTCAGTAACTGTTCTACACTGCTGAGCTGGAGCCTTCTAGTCTTGTGGCAACCTGGAGGGAGGGGGAGGAGTACGATGATGTGATTGAAGAGCTTGGTAATGAAGTGGGATCAAACACACCCACATGTACACAATGCATATGCGCATGCATTTACACATGCCATATACACTGTACATACATGTACATAACCACACACACACACACACACACACACACACACACACACACACACACACACACACACACACACAGACACTCACTGTACTGATCCCTGGTAGGTTGAGGAATGATCCAATTACCGGTACTCGTCTTAGGAATGAGATAATGGCAGGGAAAAACCCTCTGAGCATTATAGACAAAAATGGAGATTTTAGAAAAGTTGAAAAGGGTGAATATGTGTACATGTGTACAAGGAGTACACACACATGAAAGTATGTGTACACATACCTGTATGTATACACATGCATACACACTTGTACGTATGTACACATGCAAAGACTTGTACGTACGTATATACGGGACTACACAAACACATGTACAGTACGTACATGCACACAGACACACACACGCACACACACACACACACACACACACACACACACACACACACACACACACACACACACACACACACTGACCCAAATAATAAATAAATTCCATAGAGTTCAATGAGAAATCCAACTATAGCCCAACCGAACAGAACCATTGCTATTCCACCGAAGAAGAAAAGGCTACCCTTGATCTTATGTGGCTTGAAAAAGAAGTTGTATGTTCCTTCTAGTCCAATGATGCAGGCAATACCAGCTACAAATAGGATCTAGTGGAGAGAATGTTGCAGATGAGAGCCATAAACGTCATGTTCACACAGTGTGTGTGTCATCACACTGGCCATAGAAGTACATATGCACATATATGTATGTGTGTATTGGTGGATCAACGGTATGTATGTATATTTACTTATTACTTAATCTTTCCGCATGCTTCTCTTATGTGGCTGCCACTCTGAATAGCCTATGGCTAACGGTCCCCATGTCTGGTACTAGTGCGTACGTTCAACTGGCAGGCAAGCTCACTAACATCGTAGACACACTCACAGTAGGTGTAGTGTACTGTACACTCTACTGTTGTGGGTGCCACTCTGAATATCCTATGGCTAACAGTTCACCACATTGAATAAGAACACCTGATACCTGACCTATTTTACAGCTTTACTCACTTATCTGCAGTGTTTTGTCAACCAATAACAACAGAAACAAACAAACAACTGCAAACAGTAACAACAACAACAACAAAGATATATCAACATACATTTCCCATATCTAATAGTCCTCTATCAAAGAAGAGTACAATGCCAAGGAAGAGGAATCCACTCCAAATCCTGTGAGTCCTATTCCGATTTCTAAAGGACACACAGTATCAACACATGTACAATACTAGGTTGACATACATACGTACAAATGCAGTACGTGTTACAGTATATTCCTTTTTATGAACAAAATACAGTGAATCTACTCGAGTCAAACTTCTGTGCTAGAATTAATCCAGTTGCCAATAACTTAATGAATTGATAGGTAATGTTCCAAAAAATTATGGCCATATGTTAGATGTGAGAAGACATGTTACACACACAAGGAGCTGAAGAGAAACACAAGTGCACACACAAGTGAACACACACACACACACACACACACACACACACACACACACACACACACACACACACACACACACACACACACACACAGGGACAGACCCGCTCTCTCTCGTGTACCATTTAGCACATTTTCTGGAACTACGTAATCACATAGATGAGACACATAAAGGGAACAAAATTGAGACGAATTATTGATGTTGAAAACCTTCATAATTAAGAGAATACAATAGAACCAGTCGAATTTCGGGTATCCATGATGCGAATTGAAGAGAATGTCTCGTTACTCACTCTGAATATTAGTTAAGTCCAACATTGTCACGAGTTTCCCAAGTAATCCCATCTTGTCTCGTGAGGACAACGTCTCGTATCCATGATTGACCCTCTTTCTTCCATATCACCGCTACAGTAGAAGATGGGACAGTAGTAAACAACAAAACAAAGCTGCATTGTCTGACCGGTGGACCGTCCAGTGCGGAGCGACTAACAACAAACTTATGGTACATCTTTCGTAACATTTTAAACCTTCCATACTATAGACTATAGTATAGTCTATAGATGTAGGAGAAAATGAGGTAACTTGGGAAATTTGACTACAACTTCACGGCGCTTGCTGTAGAAATTATCCAAAAGTTTTCCCAGGTTATCCCATCTTGTCTCATGAGGACAGCGTCTCGTATCCAGAAGCAACTTGTAGCCATGGAAAACTTGATCAAATTTCCGAAGTTACCCCGTTTTACATCACTTGACGCGTCTCTATACAAAATTAAAGTTGCATCTCTTAATCTTCAAGTAGTTCGAAGGTAGCGTTATTAGGAACATACCTTTCTTTATTCAACTGGAGCTCTTTCAAACTGCCCCCCAATTTACGGGCTGACTCGTTCCTACGTGTTCTAACTCACTGCGTATGCGATAAATCGCAATCGCAGTAAACATTCGTTTAATTTGACTATAAAAATTATTGGTACTAGAATATGAATGGGGGCGATTAATAGTAATAGGTAGTAGTATAAAAATTACAAAATTAATTATATATATACGCATGTATACAAAAAGTACATGTGGGATGAGTACAAAATTCTACAAAATTCAAGTAGCTAACAAAACATGCATATGTACACATGTACATCCAAAGTCCTGTACATACAATGATACATACATGCATACACTTGTACACAAGTCACAGTGTTTCACATGCAAAATTATAATAGAAATCATAACAGTATGTAGACATGGATAGAAATATTGGTAGTGGTCAGCCAATCACACAACACATGGTGTATGTGTGAGTCTGTTTGTTCTAATTAC
The DNA here is from genome assembly GCA_964020155.1 of Chondrilla cf. caribensis. Classification (NCBI taxonomy): domain Eukaryota; kingdom Metazoa; phylum Porifera; class Demospongiae; order Chondrillida; family Chondrillidae; genus Chondrilla; species Chondrilla cf. caribensis. The sequence goes on along the minus strand of OZ026553.1, from coordinate 547,396 downwards.
TCCATGTTTCATCACTCTCAACTTTATCTTTGAGTTGCTGGGCAAAATAACGACCATAACGATCTTCAACAGCTTTTAGGAAAAATCTCCAGGTGGTAGGGAATTCCCCTCCACACCTCCCATTCTTCCAGTATTCCAGAGCCTGCTTGCTCCCGAGAGCTGCATCCTTGCGATAGGACCTGACTTTGGGAATGGGAACACCAAGCTTCACCGCTAAGTCCCACCACTCTGGAATGTACCCTCTAATCTCACTGATCCCCACATCTGATGGGCATTTATCTGCGATTGATGAAACAGTGAAATAAGTATTTGTACAAAGTATATACAAACATGCAAACATAATGCATAGTTACACACACACACACGCATGCATGAGCACACGCATGCACACACACACGCACACACCTTGAAATGTATCTTGGTATGTAGTACCTGATGATGAGGCTTGATCATTTACTGATGTATCAGCTGTACGATACCAAAGAAAGTATAAAGTAACATACGTACATACTGTACATAAGCAATAATATGTTTCTCCACCTCACCTAACACACCTATTGTATGCTAAAACACACACAGCACACACACACACGCACACACACACACACACGCACACACACACACACACAAACACACACAAGCATGCACGAGCACACACACACACACACACACACACACACACACACACACACACACACACACACACACACACACACACGTGCACACGCACGAACACACACGCACACACCTTGAAATGTATCTTGGTATCTAGTACCTGATGACGAGGCTTGATCATTTACTGGTGTACCAGCTGTACAATACCAAAGAAAGCATACAAAGTAACATACATATTATACATGAGTAATGATATGCTTCTCCACCTCACCTAACACACCTACTGTATGTTAAAACACACACAGCACACACACACATACACACACACACAAACTACTGCACAGGATAATCTATTTACATGATTTGGTATGTTTCTTCTCGGGAGTTCCTTCATAGACGCAGGTGGGATACCTCTTGATCGGCAGGACACTGTCATTGGTTGTCTCTGAAATATGCACATATGTAAAGATGATTTGTTACATTAATGTACTTCCATTCTTGTATACACACACACACGCACATGCACATACCAGTAGAATAAGAATCTGAACTGAAAGTAGAAGTTGGCAATTCTTTTAACTTCCAGAATGAGACTCCATCTTGTTTGGAAAGACAAACCTAACAGGTACAAGGTACAAACACACATAGATAACATGGTTCAAGGGTTCACACGTCAGTTGAAGGACTCACTTTGGCCTCAGTGGTTGTCAGAGGTGAAAACCACACTTTCTGGAGAGGAGACAGGCTCTGGGGTAGGCCACAGTGACAACACGTAGCCACCCCATTCTCTATGGGAGCAGTGTAGTGGAGACCTGATTGACAGGAGCATGATGAAACTGGTCGAATTTGGGCAATCTCTTGGAATTTCACACCGAATATTTCTTGTGTGATGTGATGGAAGTTGTCCTCCACACGGCTACGGATGGCAGAGCAGTGGCGATGAATTTCTTGAAGACGAGCTTCATCACCCAAGGAGTGCAGAGGGAAAGGCTCGTTCAGGATGATCTGGCAGCACACGTGGCCGGGCTTCTCCACCAAGTACACACAGGTGCTTGTCTTGGGGCAGGAGAACTTGACTGAGGTACGATCGCTCTCTTGAGGAATAACCCTCCATTCTCTATCAGCAAGTTCCACCACAAGACGACAGAACACACTACGAGGGAGGTCACAGTATGTGTTGAACAGATCCCTCTCACAAACGAAGGTGAAACACAGAGGTGAGACACTGCTGTAGCTGGGGACTGATGCCTTTCCATACGGTAGAGAGGAGGGGATGAAGTACAACGGAGGGCTGCACGGAGGACCAAGGCTTAGTCTTGCGGCTATCCCGAGGTGGTGGAGGACCTCCAGGAACCAGACTGGATCAACATCAGGACTGATGTTTAATTCCTTGAACAGGGCAATGTATGGACTTGTAATGAGACCTGTTCTTTGGAACTCCTTTGTGATACCCTTTTGGGCTGGGGAATATTGAAATGCCAGAATCTTTGACACTTCGCTGTACAAGGCAGTGGCATCAGTGCACACGTAGTTTGTACCGTCCTTCAGATACTGTAGATCCAGGTCGAAGTGTGCATAGAAGCCGAGCACGTGAAGCAGTTTTAGGAGACAGCGGAATTGTTCATCGGCCTTGTCTTCATCAATGTAGCAGTACTTCTGGCAGAAGTGCTTCAATTCTTCTTCCTTGATGAACTTCTTCTCGAGGTTTCGTGTGATCAGCTCCAGCAAGAACCACATCAGAGGTACATCGAGCTTGAGGGCAGTACTGTCGTCTGTGACACACTTGCGAAGGTGATTGAGATAACGATGATCATCAACAGCTTCAGCTTCACTCCTATGCAGGGTGACCAGATTATCAATGAGAAAAACCTCACCGTGAGGATCCCACTGGATGTGCTTGAAATATGGTTTTCCTCTCAGACCTTCCATTTTGCCTTGAATCTTACTTCTGTGAGGATCGCTTGCTTGATCTTTAAAAGTGCCCACAATGATGATACGAAACTCCGGCCATGTACCTTGGAAAAGTTTATGATTCCTACTGGAGAACTTGTAAGCCATGGTCTGCATACTGCTGAGTGAACGTTGAACGAAATCCCACTGGGTCTCGGCAGGGCCCTGAATGGTGTACTCCTCTCCTTCACGTGGTCGGTAGGTGGACTGGACAGGATCCTCCAAATCTTTGGAAGCATTGAATACCTGAACGTAAGTGCAGGGAATGGCCAACAGCAGAGGAAGGACATCCTGGAAAGCTGGTTGACCTCCTGAATCTATCAAGTGGAGGAAACTAGCTTTATCCAAATGAATCTGATCTTCTGGGATGCCAACGTTTTGCAAGAGCTTTGAACGAGCTTCTTCTAACAAGCTTCCTACCTCTGTATTATCTGGTGAGGTATCTCCCCACTCAAGTGAAGGCTCATCTGGTGGCAAATCTGATTCTGTATCACCACTAGCCACAAGGTCTTCAAGATTTGGCTCTGATTGAGTGATCACTGTGGGGTACTGCTTGCACTCCTTGTACAGTTTGTCCACTGTACAACACTTCACTGACTGCTTCAAGCAGCTCTCTGTGACTAGTTTCCAAACGGAACCTTCTCCATCTTCCTTAACTGCATAGTGTTCACCGACGATCACCACATCTGGTGCCTCCATCACGGGTGTGCTGGTGTTCACTACCTTGGATTTGTTGTGAATAAGGAGATGCTTGAGGGAGGATTTCCCAGCTCCTGATGGACCAATGAAGATGGCACGATTGACTTTAATTGCCACAGCGCCACGTTTTCTGAGTGCTTCTCGATAACAGGACATGAACTCAGTGCTGATAGTATCCTCTTCAGTACTATCTTGAGGACTAACTAAAAGTGAGAAAAAGTATATCAATAATTTTCAGAGTTACATGGAGAGAATGGTTAAACTACGTATCAAAACCATAAAATGGACACACTGTACTTCACTATCAATGATGAACATTTTACAGATGCTACTTGTTTTCTATCCTTCCCACTATAGCAACGGAAATAACAGCAAATCTAGGGCTTTCCGGTGACTGAATGAACGAATGAAGTACATACGTACAATCATAGCTATGATAAAGAATAATAACAGTATTTGAGTTACCTACTAGCTACAGATGTGGATACTGTATGCACGGAAAATTTCGCGCTACTAAACTTTCGCGGTTACAAAGTTTCAGGATTTTCGCGGTTGTGGGCCAAATCAAATTTATTAGTTCTCAGTTTAAAATGTTCGAGCTAGAGAGCTTTATCCATGGTTTCATGTTTAATATGTATCGTGGACGCCTCGCGAAGGAGAGGTACTTCATTGTAGCTGTAGTCTATCAAAATTTAGGATGAACAAAAATACTTGAATCTTGGGTCAATGCTTTATTTAAACTAACACAAAACCCATTGTCCTTAATTCTATCGTAGTCGTGTTTTCAAACATGCACTGTATGTTGAAAATAGACGGCCATTTTATCATACTACGTAATGGTGAGTACCATAATAATTCACGGAATAAACTTCCACAGATGACCAGGCATTCCGCGAAAACCGCGAAAGTTTGGTACCGCGAAAATTTCGGCGCATACAGTACAGTATGTTGTAATTACCTTCGTGATTGGAAAAAGGCATGCTTGAGGCATTGCTTTCAGATCTTGTCCCCATACCAGTTATCATGCCTGTTCCCATACCAGTTACCATGCCTGTTTCCATACCAGATATCATGCCTGTTTCCATACCAGCTCCAACATTGGATGAGACCCCTTGTCCCATCCCATAAGTCAAGCTAGGTTGACTGAGGCTGGACATTTGATTCTGTTTGGCTTGCATTTCTCTCGTGTGCTGCTTAAGTCCTTCAAATTCTCTTAAAAAAGCATCCTGCATTGAGTGGGGGATATGATAAGTATGTATACTATATAGTTCCCATGATATTGGAGGTGGTGGTGTGTGTGTGTGTGTGTGTGTGTGTGTGTGTGTGTGTGTGTGTGTGTGTGTGTGTGTGTGTGTGTGTGTGTGTGTGTGTGTGTGTGTGTGTGTGTGTGTGTGTGTGTGTGTGTGTTTGCATCATCTATGCTTGCCCACATGCTCCCCACCTGGTCGCTAGGTATAATCCCACCGAATTGCCTTTCAATCCACACCAGTAACAATCCCTTGATAGGACAAGGTACATTTTGCTGAGGAGTGAGGGTCAATACACCAAACTGGAGTGAGAACAAGGAAAAATGGGAACCGAATGACAGTAAGGGGGAAATATAAACAGGAACAGAAATTGGATGGAGTAGTTTACTGTTTAATGTCCATCAAACAGCTGCAAGCTTACATTCCTGGGCTCCATGCTGGTGATGGCCTTGAGTACTGTGATGTTTTGAACTGGTTCGTTGAATTGGAAGTTAACCGTACAAGCAGTGTGAGAATTGAGGTTGAGACGGCTCCTTAGCTGGTCCTGAGGACAACAAGAAGGAAGTGCCTGATACGTATATGTGAACCTCCCTCCCCGCCCACATACACAACACACACACACCTACACACACACACACACCCACACACCCACACACCTACACACACACACACACACACACACACACACACACACACACACACACACACACACACAGAGAGAGAGAGAGACATTTGGTCAACATACCAGCATACTCTTTGGATAGTAAGACAAATACAGAGTGTTTGGCCATTTTTCAGCATGACTGAGGTAAACAACAAAGACAACAAACAACAATAAACAAGTGAACAAATCCACTTGTTCACACTCCAGGAGTGCTTGTTCAACTCACATCAATGGTAAACTTGTTTGTTTTGCTGAAGCTTGACATGATACGTGCAGCACTCGCTGATCCTACATGCAAACAACAATATGCAAACAAATAACATACATATTGTTTATAATACTGCCATACACATGCTCATAAATTCACATGTGCAGTATATACAATCACACATATTATCAGGAACTTACACATATGTAGATGCAACCACAAGTACACACAAACACACCCATACCCACATCCACCCACACCCACACACAGTTACCGGTTCTTTCATGATCATTGCTCCTCTCCACACAGTAAGAATATTTTGTACATGTTGTTGAGGCTGTTGCTGTTGTAGTTGGAGCTGTTGTTGTTGGTAGTATTGTTGTTGTTGTATGTGCTGTTGTTGTTGAAGCTGTTGCTGTTGTGGTTGGAGCTGTTGTTGTTGTTGTATGTGCTGTTGTTGTTGGTAGTGTTGTTGTTGTTGTTGTTGTTGTATGTACTGTTGTTGTTGTCTTTGTTGCACAAGAGTCGTGAAATAGTTCTGAATTATTTTTTGCATTTTTCTTTTCTCCTCTTCTGTTTGGGCAGCTCTCAAACGATTGATAAGTGAGGGAGGAATCATTTTGAGTAGCTCTTGACGTCTCTTATCAATAGCAGCTGATGGAAGATAAAAACAGGAAATGAGCACACAGGAAGTGAGGACACAGGAAGTGAGGACACAGGAAGTGAGCAGATAGAAAGCAAAGATCCAGAAAATCAGGTACTGGTGGGTATTATCACATAAAGAGGACAGGAAGTACAGACAAATTGGAGAACAGGAAGTAAAAGAGATGAAAACAAAACCATGTATAAACAGAAATATAAAAAGAAATGGAAAAGTTAATTTAAAATTTCAAATCAAATCACCATTCACTCTGGGTTGAGGTCCACTAGGTCGTTGAACTCCGCTCACTCTTCCCATTTGCAAGTGAGTTGGTCCTACATAGATAAAACCACCATTTCATATGTTCAATGTGACAGTACATTCACACTAACATGTCCTGTGGACATGGATAATATACTCTGACACACATTACAGTACAATGTGTTCCATAAGTACCCTGGTAAGTACATGCATATTGGTTAGTACATACCCTGGTTAGTACACACTCCTGGATAGTACACACTCCTGGTTAGTACACACTCCTGGTTAGTACACACTCCTGGATAGTACACACTCCTGGTTAGTGCACACTCCTGGTCAGTACACACTCCTGGTTAGTACACACTCCCGGTTAGTACACACTCATGGTCAGTACACACTCCCGGTTAGTACATACTCCTGGTTAGTACACACTCCTGGTTAGTACACACTCCTGGATAGTACACACTCCTGATTAGCACACACTCCTGGTTAGTACACACTCCCGGTTAGTACACACTCCTGGTTAGCACACACTCCTGGTTAGTACATGCACACTCCTATTGTTAGTACACACCCCTGGTTAGTACACACTCCCGGTTAGTACACACTCCCGGTTAGTACATACTCCTAGTTAGTACACACTCCTGGTTAGTACACACTCCTGGTTAGTACATACTCCTGGTTAGTACACACTCCTGGTTAGTACACACTCATGGTCAGTACACACTCCCGATTAGTACATACTCCCGGTTAGTATACACTCCCGGTTAGTACATACTCCCGGTTAGTACGTACACACTCCCGGTTAGTACACACTCATGGTCAGTACATACTCCCGGTTAGTACACACTCCTGGTTAGTACACACTCCTGGTTAGTACACACTCATGGTCAGTACACACTCCCGGTTAGTACATACTCCTGGTTAGTACACACTCCTGGTTAGTACACACTCATGGTCAGTACACACTCCCGATTAGTACATACTCCCGGTTAGTATACACTCCCGGTTAGTACATACTCCCGGTTAGTACGTACACACTCCCGGTTAGTACACACTCATGGTCAGTACATACTCCCGGTTAGTACATACTCCCGGTTAGTATACACTCCCGGTTAGTATACACTCCCGGTTAGTACATACTCCCGGTTAGTACACACTCCCGGTTAGTACACACTCATGGTCAGTACACACTCCCGGTTAGTACACACTCCCGGTTAGTACACACTCCTGTTTAGCACACACTCATGGTTAGTACACACTCATGGTTGTGCTTCACTTCCTGTGTATATATATATATATATATATATATATATATATATATATATTTGTATCCTTTTGCGTAGGCGTATCAAAGGCAAAAGTGTGCACATATATGTGCACACTTCCTCTGATATGTGCACACTTGCTGATCGATTGATTGATGTCACTTAATTACCATAGCAATCGATCGATTAATTAATGTCACTTAGCTGTACCATCGCACACGCCGACAATAATGGCAGCGTCACAACAGTAGCCTTAGTAACGTTTCTCTAGATCGTTAGTTGTTCTTCTACAGGAGATATGTTCGCCGAAAATAATCACAGCGTAGCAATTTATTCAAGTTACAGCGTCACAACAATTTAAAGTACAGTAGTCTTACTAAATTCTAAGAGGAGTTTCTGTAAAATCGTTAGTAACTAAGTTGTTAGGGAAGCGTCATATTACAGGAGATATGTTCTCCTTATCGTCCTTTTTGGCAGCGCGGAAGTGGAGGCTGTTCCTCGTATCTATATACTATATAGCCGGGAGAATTTCGTTTTCGAGAACTATCAAAAATTGGGCTTTTAACTCGTCTTCTGGTTGAAAATTATCCCCATCGATCGGTAATTTGATCTATAAAACTAAAAAGATCGGCACATTCGGCGGAATCCATCGAACAAATCGATACACAGCAGCAGTTTAAAAGGATACAAGCTAGTTATGTCCTTCCTAGGTGTGCTGCAGCGGATATAGTGCCTGATTGAATTCCGAGGGCGAAGCCCGAGGAATTCAATCAGGCACTATATATCCGCTGCAGCACACCTAGGAAGGACATAACTACTACATATATATATATATATATATATATATATATATATATATATATATATATATATATATATATATATATGTATACGTATATATAAGGGAAAGTGGGGTACATATTTCGGAAAGAATGTGCCTTCAAAAAAGAGATAATCCTCAGGGTTTTTATGTACATGTGTATACCACTGATGAATACTCTACCATGTATAGAGATATCATTGAGACATGAATTCATACCAGCAGCCGAGTTTTAAGGCTGTTAATGGTAGATGTTCTAAATTACCCTATTCCACTCAATATATCAATAACTAGAAAACTCGGAATTAATAAGTCTTGTTTACCTTGATCTTCATCTCTGTCCTGTTCGTTCATGATCCCCTGGTGTTGGTGTTGCTGTAAGGACATTTGCTGTGGCTGTTGGTTTTGTCGTTGTTGTTGCAAGTGCTGTTGCTGTTGGTATTGTTGGTTGAGAAGTGATGGAGGATTCAGGTTGAGTAACTCTTGACCTCTGTCATCAACAGCAGCTGATGTGAAAACAAGATAAGGTGGAGGGACAAATACAGAAAAATATCAAGTGTGAACACAAACAGGAGAATAGGTAGTGAGAAATACATAACAACCATAAGTAGGAATGATGGGAAGAGAAAGTAGACCCATTCCCAGTTATACAACCCCTTTCTATATATAGCTACCATACTGACATACCGTAAATTGCTAAACTGGGAATGGGTATCTTTGTACATAGCCGACGCGTGGAAGCACTTGACATAAATTTACACTGTACTAGACATTAATTTATACCAGCAGCCGAATTTAAAGGTTGTTAATGGTTGAATGTTCTAAATTACCTTATATTATTCCATCATAGACACTCTAAACGAACGTTACGTTAGTTTAGAGTGTCTATGATTCCACTCGATATGTCGATAACTAGAATACTCGGAACTTATAAGTCTTTTTTACCTTGATCTTGATCTCCCTCCTCTTCATTCATGGTCCCTGTGCCGTCGAATACTTCGGAAACAGTCCTATATACGAACTTCGAATATCCGCGACCATAATAGGTTTACGCTACTTCATAGGGCGTCGTAGCGCAATACAGTATGTACCCTGATATTGCATACCGGTAGTAATTATAGTCTAGCTAAGTAGACCGTCCCTTCCCCTCTCCGCCCTAGGCGTCTGGTAGGGACGGACGGTCCAACTAGCTAGACTAACCAGTAGTAGCAATGTGAACATAATGCTATAGGCAAATTCAAGTACATTCATGCAACATTGCTGGCCATAAAATTGATATATAGCACTATAAGGAGTATGGGGGATCTCCCATGAGGGCACATACTACTTAGACACTATTCCTTCATACACACCAATCCCTCACATACAGGTCTGATACACACCAATCTCTCACATACAGGTCTGATACACACCAATCCCTCACATACAGGTCTGATACACACCATTCTCTCACATACAGGTCTGATACACACCATTCTCTCACATACACATAATATTATTATTGCATTTGACAATTAAAATTTGTACACATACAAAGATGGTAGGCTGTGCCAAAAACTCTTCATAAATTATCCTTCTACATTCATTCAGTGAGTAGCTGGTCTACACTGCTGAACTGGAGCCTTCTAGTCTCGTGGCAACCTGGAGGGAGGGGGAGGAGTACGATGATGTGATCAAGGAGCTTGATAATAAAGTGGGATCGAACACACCCACATGTACACAATGTATATATGCATGCATTTACACATGCCATTTACACTGTACATACATGTACATAACCACACACCACACCCACACCCACCTACATACACACACACACACACACACACACACACACACACACACACACACACACACACACATACACACACAGGCACTCACTGTGCTGATCCCTGGTAGGTTGAGGAATGATCCAATTACCGGTACTCGTCTTAGGAATGAGATAATGGCAGGGAAAAACCCTCTGAGCATTATAGAAAAAATGGAGATGTTAGGAAAGTTGAAAAGGGTGAATATATGTACATGTGTACAAAGAGTACACACACATGAAAGTATGTGTACACATACGTATACACATGCATACACACTTGTATGTACACATGCAAAGACTTGTACGTATATACAGGACTACAAAAACACATGTACAGTACGTACATGCACACAGACACACTGCACACACACTGCACACACACTGCACACACACACACACATACACACTTGTATGTACACATGCAAAGACTTGTACATATATACAGGACTACAAAAACACATGTACAGTACGTACATGCACACAGACACACTGCACACACACACACACACACACACACACACACACACACACACACACACACACACACACACACACACACACACATACACACTTGTATGTACACATGCAAAGACTTGTACGTATATACAGGACTACAAAAACACATGTACAGTACGTACATGCACACAGACACACTGCACACACACACACACACGCGCACGCGCACACACACACACACACACACACACACACACACACACACACACACACACACACTGACCCAAATAATAAATAAATTCCATAGAGTTCAATGAGAAATCCAACTATAGCCCAACCGAACAGAACTACTGCTATTCCACCGAAGAAGAAAAGGCTACCCTTGATCTTATGTGGCTTGAAAAAGAAGTTGTAAGTTCCTTCTAGTCCGATGATGCAGGCAATACCAGCTACAAATAGGATCTAGCGGAGAGAATGTTGCAGATGAGAGCCATAAATCTCACATTCACACCGTGTGTGTGTCAACACATTGGCCATAGAAGTACATATGCACACATACACATACAAATGGTGGGTCAACTGTAAGCACGTATATTTACTTATCACTTAATTTTTCCGTATGCTTATGCTTTTTTTTTCATTTGTGGGAGCCACTCTGAATAGCCTTGGCTAACGGTCTCCATGTCAAATAAGAACACCTGGTATTAGTGTGTATGTTCAACTGGCAGGTTAGCTCACTAACATCGTAGACACACTCACAAGTGTATAAGTGCAGTGTACTGTACACTCTCTACTTTTGTGGGAGCCACTCTGAATAGCCTATGGGTAACGGTTCACCACCTCAAATAAGAACACTTGATACTGCTAGAAGTTGTAGAAATTCTTCGACATGCTAGGTCGTTAGAGGAAGTTATAGTTCTGTGTACCTGATACCATGTTAATGATGAACACCTGGTACCTGATGCATTTTCACAGCTTTACTCAACTTATCTGTGGTGCTTTGTCGGCCAATAACAACAAAAACAAATAACTATAAACAATAACAACAACAAAGATATATCAACATACATTTCCCATAGCTAATAGTCCTCTATCAAAGAAGAGTACAATGCCAAGGAAGAGGAATCCCACTCCAAATCCTGTGAGTCCTATTCCAATTTCTAAAGGAGAAATTGAAAATGCAAATTGAAGCAAAGAATGACTCACATGTGCCGTGTACAAGCACACAGTATCAACACATGTACAATACCAGGTTGACATACGTATGTTCCTGTGTACTAGTACACATGTACATGCGTATATACATTATGCAGTACATGTTACAATATATTTCTTTTTAGGAAAAAAATATGGTGAAGTCTACTCAAGTTAAACTTTTGTGCTAAACTCAAATTGATCCAGCTGCCAATAACGTAATGAATCAATGACTATTGTTCTAACAAATTATGAAATTATGAGCATTGGTTGGACGTGAAAAGACACGTTTAATGCCCAGGAACTGAAGAGTACAAGTGCACACACACACACACACACACACACACACACACACACACACACACACACACACACACACACACACACACACACACACACACACACACACACACACACACACACACACACACACAGTGAGGGACAGAACCACTCCCTCGTGTACCATTTATCACATTCTTCGTAACTAAGTAATCACATAGATGAGATACATAAAGGGAACAAAATTGAGACGAACAGATGTTAAAACCGCTTACGATGGAAAGA
>OZ026553.1:507500-515000 GCA_964020155.1 Chondrilla cf. caribensis | reverse complement strand
GTGTGTGTGTGTGTGTGTGTGCATGTGTGTGTGTGTGTGTGCATGTGTGTGTGTGTGTGTGTGTGGGTGTGGGTGTGGGTGTGTGTGTGTGTGTGTGTGTGTGTGTGTGTGTGTGTGTGTCTGTGCACATGTGTGTGTGTTTCAGCAATTTGTATCTAGTTGCACTTTAGGTCAAGACTTGAAGTGAACCATCGATATGTGACTGCTGAACAATACTGTGATAATTAAATACGTATCACCTTGGTGTTTAGTGTGTGTGTGTGTGTGTGTGTGTGTGTGTGTGTGTGTGTGCGTGTGTGTGTGTGTGTGTGTGTGTGTGTGTGTGTGTGTGTGTGTGTGCATATGCGCATGTGTGCGTGCACGTGTGTGTGAGTATGCACACACACACACACACACACACACACACATGTACACACATGTACACACACAAGTACAGTTTACTAATCCTTTCAACTCATTCCTTGAACTATGACATGAAAGGAGAGGTGTGAGTTAGACGTGGAGAGTTCAAAAGACGACATTACGATAGATGTGGCTTTATTGCTAAAACTGTCCATGAAGTCACGCACACACACACACACACACACACACACACACACACACACACACACACACACACACACACACACTCACTCTTGTATATGGGAGATCGAGGAGTTCTTTCAGGGAGGTTTCAGTAGCCTGCTCTTGATATCCAACTATCTCTGCAAACTCTCTGTTCTTCATCAATTCTGAGAAAAGCTGAAACAGAAATATTGAACATTCAATGATCAAATAACGAATCTCGTCTTTAGCAACAAACAATTCCAGACAAGCACATGAAGATAACAAACAAACAAGCTTAGATAAACAAACTACGTAGTCTAGACGAACAAACAAACAAACAAACAAGCTTAGATAAACAAACTAGTCTAGATGAACAAACAAACAAACAAGCTTAGATTAACAAACTAGTCTAGATGAACAAACAAACAAACAAGCTTAGATAAACAAACTAGTCTAGATGAACTAACAAACAAACAAGTCTAGATGATTGAACAAACAAGTTCAGATAAACAAACAAACAAAAACAAATTAAAAAATAATTTTAGATGAAGGAGACACAAGATTAGATAGACAAACAAACAAGTCCAAGTACATACGTACATAAGCAATTTATAGCACCAACCTTCCTCCTCATGGGTTGTTTGGATGCCAGAAATGGACCGTAGACTGTTATGTACGGCATGTTGTTCTCCAGGACGGAGAGGAACTTCCCCACCAGAGCCTGTTCGTCATCCACGCTGACAGCCATCAGTGAGGTGTGAAACATCTTGTGGAAACGGACCAATTCCTCACTGGGTTCACACGAGAGAGAAGAAGTGTTAAAGTGACAAGATCACGTGGAAAACACTAGCACACACACACACACACTCTCTCTCTCTCTCTCTCTCTCTCTCTCTCTCTCTCTCTCTCTCTCTCTCTCTCTCTCTCTCCAGCTGGTACACACAGCTCGTACAGTATGAGTGAATGTAATTGATAGTTGCCCAATATACAGTCAGACCTCTCCACAACATCACCCTTGGTAGTGCTCCCATTCACTAGTATACAGTCAGACCTCTTCACAACACCACCCTTGGTAGTGCTCCCATTCACTAGTATACAGTCAGACCTCTTCACAACACCACCCTTGGTAGTGCTCCCATACGTACACTAGTATACAGTCAGACCTCTTCACAACATCACCCTTGGTAGTGCTCCCATTCACTAGTATACAGTCAGACCTCTTCACAACATCACCCTTGGTAGTGCTCCCATACACTAGTATACAGTCAGACCTCTTCACAACACCACCCTTGGTAGTGCTCCCATTCACTAGTATACAGTCAGACCTCTCCACAACACCACCCTTGGTAGTGCTCCCATTCACTAGTATACAGTCAGACCTCTTCACAACATCACCCTTGGTAGTGCTCCCATTCACTGGTATACAGTCAGACCTCTTTACAACATCACCCTCGGTAGTGCTCCCATACACCAGTATACAGTCAGACCTCTTTACAACATCACCCTTGGTAGTGCTCCCATACACTAGTATACAGTCAGACCTCTTCACAACATCACTCTTGGTAGTGCTCCCGTACATCAGTATACAGTCAAACCTCTTCACAACACCACCCTTGGTAGTGCTCCCACACACTAGTATACAGTCAGACCTCTTCACAACATCACCCTTGGTAGTGCTCCCATACGTACACTAGTATACAGTCAGACCTCTTTACAACATCACCCTTGGTAGTGCTCCCATACACTAGTATACAGTCACACCTCTTCACAACATCACCCTTGGTAGTGCTCCCATTCACTAGTATACAGTCAGACCTCTTCACAACATCACCCTTGGTAGTGCTCCCATACACTAGTATACAGTCACACCTCTTCACAACATCACCCTTGGTAGTGCTCCCATACACTAGTATACAGTCAGACCTCTCCACAACGCCACCCTTGGTAGTGCTCCATACACTAGTATACAGTCAGACCTCTCCACAACACCACCCTTGGTAGTGCTCCCATTCACTAGTATACAGTCAGACCTCTTCACAACACCACCCTTGGTAGTGCCCCCATACACTAGTATACAGTCAGACCTCTCTACAACATCACCCTTGGTAGTGCTCCATACACTAGTATACAGTCAGACCTCTTCACAACACCACCCTTGGTAGTGCCCCCATACACTAGTATACAGTCAGACCTCTCTACAACATCACCCTTGGTAGTGCTCCATACACTAGTATACAGTCAGACCTCTCTACAACATCACCCTTGGTAGTGCTCCATACACTAGTATACAGTCAGACCTCTTCACAACATCACCCTTGGTAGTGCTCCCATACACTAGTATACAGTCAGACCTCTTCACAACATCACCCTTGGTAGTGCTCCCATACACTAGTATACAGTCAGACCTCTCCACAACGCCACCCTTGGTAGTGCTCCATACACTAGTATACAGTCAGACCTCTCCACAACACCACCCTTGGTAGTGCTCCCATTCACTAGTATACAGTCAGACCTCTTCACAACACCACCCTTGGTAGTGCCCCCATACACTAGTATACAGTCAGACCTCTCTACAACATCACCCTTGGTAGTGCTCCATACACTAGTATACAGTCAGACCTCTTCACAACACCACCCTTGGTAGTGCCCCAATACACTAGTATACAGTCAGACCTCTCTACAACATCACCCTTGGTAGTGCTCCATACACTAGTATACAGTCAGACCTCTCTACAACATCACCCTTGGTAGTGCTCCATACACTAGTATACAGTCAGACCTCTTCACAACATCACCCTTGGTAGTGCTCCCATACACTAGTATACAGCCAGACCTCTCCACAACATCACCCAGATTGAGTACATATGTACATGAGTACAACAGTGAACACAAGGCATTTCATTTAATCAAAACAGAACTCTCTTTGGAGTGCAAAGTGTTGCTTCAAGGAGTTCCGGTTCTGTCCTATTATTGTACGTGGACAGCAAAGCTGTCATCCATTTTAAAGGGTAGTAGGTTGCCATAGTTACAAAACAAATCCCATTCCCATTCCAAACCTGACCACACACACGGTGCTCACCAATTCAAAAACAGGGACTGGTAGTCGTTAAAGGACAGCACATTGGGCTTGTAGGCAACCAAAAGTTTGAAGGGAACCACAAAGTATTCCGACAAAACCAGGAGTTTGTTGAGATATCGTCCCTCAGAGAGAAGAAATTTCTTGAAAACCTGTCGATATTGCAGAAGAGCAAAATAATGAATACTGTATACACAGCTACCCTACACACACCCCGCTCACTACAGTCACAATCAGCTACCCTACACACACCTCCCTCACTACAGTCACAATCAGCTTCCCTCCACACACCTCCCTCACTACAATCACAATCAGCTTCCCTCCACACATCTCCCGCACTACAATCACAATCAGCTTCCCTCCACACACCTCCCTCACTACAATAACAATCAGCTTCCCTCCACACACCATCACTCACTACAGTCACAATCAGCTACCCTCCACACACCTCCCTCACTACAATAACAATCAGCTCCCCTCCAAACACCATCACTCACTTGGGTGTAGGTGGACACACGTTCCATTTGGTCCACTTCGATCATCAGCTCCTGAAAATGTGCTTTTGACTTTTTTCTCCTTTTGATTCTAGGTCTACTCTCCTGAAGAAAACAAGAGTGTGTATTCATGTTAGCTCCAGTTAAGAAGGATACAACCTACTCTTTCACACACACAAATTCTTGCACACACACACACACACACACACACACACACACACACACACACACACACACACACCACAAACACACACACACACACACACACACACACACCACAAACACACACACACACACACACACACACACACACACACACACACACACCACACACACACACACACACACACACACACACACACACACACACACACACACCAGTGATCACTTGTGAAGTATGTACACAAGACTACAAACAACAACTACTAAAGAGTAAAACCAGCCGAACAAACTCCCTCCACACAAACCACTAGGAAGAATGCTTCCTCAATCGCTACCTCCCCAATTTATACAATTCTGCCTTGAATTCAATAACATCAACAATCTATTCAATCTTGAGCGGCATACATACGTGCACACTAATTTCATTTTCCATTCATATCATTTCCATGGCAACCACATGAAAGGTACAGAATTGTTGCATTGAAGCTGGGTTCCCAAACACTCAGGGTGCTAATCAGACCTTGGCCAGTACAATACCAGCTGTTAATATCACTTGTATGCGGTTCAACCATTCACCCTTGGATGGACAAGAGAAGAGTCTGTCTTGTTCACATAGCTAACCAATAAGAATCCCCGCTTGGAGGTCAATAACAATCCTAACCCACAGCTGGTGACATTTCCATCCCACAGCTGGTGAGATCTCTATCCCACGGCTGGTGAGATGTCCATCCCACAGCTGGTGAGATGTCCATCCCACAGCTGGTGAGATGTCCATCCCACAGCTGGTGAGATCTCCATCCCACAGCTGGTGAGGTTCCCATTCTACAGCTGGTAAGGTTTCCATCCCACAACTGGTGAGACTCTATCAAATGACTTTTCAAATTCACTTATTCCTCTGGCCATGTACGTACAAAACTTCATACATTCTGTTCACATGTAATACATACATAGGTGTAGGAGCCAGGGGGTACCCAGGACACATGCCTCACCCCCCCCCCCCCTTGAAAAGAACTCTTTAAAAGTACCCCCCCCCCTTGAAAAGAACTCTTTAAAAGTACCCCCCCCCCCCCCCTTGAAAAGAACTCTTTAAAAGTACCCCCCCCCTTGAAAAGAACTCTTTAAAAGTACCCCCCCCCCCCTGGTGAGAAATTTTCAGTGTTTTGTATTGGAGTCAGCATACTCGCTACCTCAGCAAATAAAAGTCATCGAAGAGCTAACCCTTATCGTTCCCAAACACTCTTATTCCAATAATTTAACTTCACTCCAACTCAGTACTGGCAATTACGCATACTGCTATCAGCCCAGTCTAGCAAGTGCCTCCCCCCCCACCCATTCTAAATGGCCTTCATACACCCATGTAATATCAGCTACTGGTGAAGGTGTACTGTAGACACTCACATGTGAACTGTGCGTACTGTAGGTATCTTTGTTACAGTGAACAACCAACAACACAGAGTGGGGTAGCATTATAAAATTATCTGACATGCTAGGATAATCGATATGAGCATTCTTCTATTTGGATACATTGAAGAATGCTCATATGGGGTAGCGTTAGTTTGAAATGGTGAAAACCAACTCACATTGATTCCTTTGGATGCGCTCTGCTCAAGAGACATTGCGTACTGTTTAAGGTACATATTCTCTGCCAAAAGACGGTTACGTTCTCTTCTGAGCTTATCTTCAACGGTGTGACTGTCGTTTGTTTTGTTCTCGAGAGGTCTGTGCACTCCTGGATCGTCACAACCAGTCTCATCAAAGGAGTCGAGAATTCCTTGGACCCCAGAATCCTTGATCCAGTCTCCAGGAAGATCATCATCTTCGAACGTGATGATTATTTCACTGACAGAAGCAGTCCTGTCATTCCTTTCCTCTGACAAGGACTTTGTAGAAGTCCGCCTGCCAGTAGATTTAGATCTCTCCCTGGTGCTGTATTGCGTCCTCCATTCCCGGAGGTTGCGGACAAAGTGTTCCTGACCAAACTCATGAGAAATGGGGATACTACCATGACTGTTTTTCCGCGGCAGCGTGTTCCTAGTAGGACCAGTCTTGGAGTTTTGATCGTACTTGACACCTCCAATCGACTTTGCCCGGGTGTGTGGGGGGAGGCTCCTGCCCCGCCTTCTATCTTCCTTTTCGACCTTCTTCAACTGCAACGTTGTCACCTCCAGGATCGGCATTGTGGCACGCCTCTCCCGCCTGAACATGGTCGGCTCGGGGGCTGGTGGGGTCCCACCTTTCTCCTTTACATGGTCGGAGTAATGGTGGATCCGGTCCTTCACGGATATGGAATTTCTTCGGTGTGAAACCTGTCTCTGAAGGGGCACAGGCATACCTACAGAGGTACAGAAATACAGAACCTAATATTACAGCGATCCGTACAAAGGCAGTCTCTTTATAACAGCACTCTATGCAAGAACAGTCTCTTTATAACAGCACTCTATGCAAGAACAGTCTCTTTATAATAGCACTCTATACAATGACAGTTTCTTTATAACAGCACTCTATACAATGACAGTTTCTTTATAACAGCACTCTATACAAGGACAGTCTCTTTATAATAGCACTCTATACAATGACAGTCTCTTTATAACAGCACTCTATACAAGGACAGTCTCTTTATAACAGCACTCTATACAAGGACAGTCTCTTTATAACAGCACTCTGTAACGTGTACATCAACATTCTTGACGATGTCTCATTGTGCTCATGCATTACCACTCATACGTACACAATCTCTCTCAACACCAAGGTGTTACTATGGAAACAATGGAACACAGAAGACAACAACAACCTTGCACATTCATTGTGACCAACCGTTACCAACTATTACCAACTGTTACCACACACAAAGCAGTGAAGCCACTTTCTATTAGGAACTCCTCACTCATTGATTGCATTAGCTTGGGGAGGCCAGAAGAGATCTGTATTCAAACACTGTGATAATCACTTTTTCCAAATTCTTTACACATGTACTGCACAGTTCAGGTAAACTCAATAGATTCCTTGCACTTTCGTATGTTTGCATGTTCACTTGATGTATGCTTGTTGATTAGATGCATTATATTTACCACATGTTTGCATGTTCACTTGATGTACGCATGCTTACCATATGTTTGCATGTTCACTTGATGTATGCGTGTTGATTTGATGCATTATGTTCATCACATGTTTGCATGTTCACTTGATGTATGCATGTTTATCACATGTTTGCATGTTCACTTG
>OZ026553.1:502500-505000 GCA_964020155.1 Chondrilla cf. caribensis | reverse complement strand
ACCTACGTAGGTACATACTGTAACAAATATGTAGACAATGAAGACATATGCACAGAATGTGCTGTATATGGTGTCAATGGACACACCATTAGTGTGGAAGCCGTACTGTGGTTCTTCCTAATCTGTTTCACCCTTATTTCATATATGCTATATATTTTATTATATTATATTACTTGTTTCAGTACTCAGTGTTCGAAATCTCTTGAGGCTACCATCCCTCCCTCCCCCACACATGAATGACATACTTGGAAGTCTCTTTTCGGCTTGAAGAGCCTTAGCTAAGTATGATATTTGGTGCATGTGAGAGGTCATTGCACATGGACTGTGTAAAGGCTGATGTGAGTTGAGAACGCATCACCGGATATTACACCAGCCAGACTCCGGTCTCACCAACCAGACTCCGGTCTCACCAACCAGACTCCGGTCTCACCAGCTGGTTGACGTAACATCCAGGGATGCATTCACAACTCATATTTGGTGGAGACTTTAGGCATGAAATCCAACCCAGTTTGTAATTCCTGGCATTTCACGATAGATCGTTGTTTGCACAAATACAATATTGACTCATTGCAGTGGTATACGCACAGGAATGTACACTACTGAATGAATTCTGTACTCATCTGAGAGGATTTCTGTCTTACTGTGTACAGTCCAACTTGCTTAGCAAGTACCTTGAAGGGCACACCAAATCTGTACTTCTTATCAGAGGTACTTGCTATCAGTACTGGTTGACATGGTGTACATGAGCTAGGGACTGAGTGAAGTGTACTCACTAACCAGGAGTGTGTACTAACCAGGAGTGTGTGCTAACCAGGAGTGTGTACTAACCAGGAGTGTGTACTAACCAGGAGTGTGTACTAACCAGGAGTGTGTACTAACCAGGAGTGTGTACTGACCAGGAGTGTGTACTAACCAGGAGTGCATACTAACCAGGAGTGTGTACTAACCAGGAGTGTGCACTAACCAGGAGTGTGTACTAACCGGGAGTGTGTACTAACCAGGGTACTTACTAAGCAAATTGTACTGTATATACTGAGTGTCACATCCCGGAAGTCGCAACAGACCCACTGCCGCATCTTGTCCTCCCACTACTGGGTGCCTTCCTGCGGTCCTGCGTGTGGACATATCCCGTACATCGTCAGCTTAGTGAGAGCAATTGTGCGTGTCATGAGATATGACAGGATGGAAATTCAATTTACAAGGTTGCCATGACAACAGTGCATATATAAAATTATACCCCATTGCATACATTACGTAGTCCACATAATCCATCCCAATGTACGTATGTACCATTATCACAAGGAGTATGTTATTACCTTTGAGAAATTTCCGTTGCCCTAGAGGGAATTTCAGTTTTTTGTGGGGATTTTTCACAGGGAGTCACTTTCAAATCTAATAGGGATTTCGGACTGCAAAGTTTCCAACTGTTGTTGCAGTAATGAAGAACTCCCTTCACCAGACTGCGTTTTTGAACAGCCCTAAATACAAAAGAATTTTTCTAACAACACTCTCAAATCTGTCACCAATACTTTGTTAAGAAGACAGAATTGCTTATAAATGAGTAGAGTTCATTCAGTTCTCCTAGACGTTCGACGTATGAAGACTCCACAGCTAGTAGGTAGTGATGGTATCACGACCTCACAAGGATATTGGAGTCACGGGTTGGAATATGATGCTTGTAATTGAATTGTAATTCAACAAGGTTGCCCTTTGTTACAGATGAGGTCGAAGGACCTGCATTCTACTAGTGTGGTAACTACTAGCTTCCATATTGGAGTCTCTTCTCTACACATATCCCATGACCACTGGCATACCAGAGCTAACCAAAGACATAACGAATTCTAAAATCATTTTACCAGCTCAGTACGTCCCTTACTGGAATGTAGGTCATTCTCCTTGTGCGTGAACACAAGCATACATGACCATTAACACATACACTCACGTGCACACATGCAAACACATAAAAATACACACACACATACCACACAAGCACATTCTGCAACTAAGCACAGTGCATACGTACATACAACCAGGAGTGTGTACTAACCAGGAGTGTGTACTAACCAGGAGTGTGTACTAACCAGGAGTGTGTGCTAACCAGGAGTGTGTGCTAACCAGGAGTGTGTGCTAACCAGGAGTGTGTACTAACCAGGAGTGTGTACTAACCAGGAGTGTGTACTAACTAGGAGTGTGTACTAACCAGGAGTGTGTACTAACCAGGAGTGTGTACTAACCAGGAGTGTGTACTAACCAGGAGTGTGTACTAACCAGGAGTGTGTGCTAACCAGGAGTGTGTACTAACCAGGAGTGTGTACCAACCAGGAGTGTGTACTAACCAGGAGTGTGTACTAACCAGGAGTGTGTACTAACCAGGAGTGTGTGCTAACCAGGAGTGTGTACTAACCAGGAGTGTGTACTAACCAGGAGTGTGTACTGATCAGGAGTGTGTACTAACCAGGAGTGTGTGCTAACCAGGAGTGTGTACTAACCAGGAGTGTGT
>OZ026553.1:477500-497500 GCA_964020155.1 Chondrilla cf. caribensis | reverse complement strand
TGTGTGAAGTATAAAGAAAAAATGAGTGTACTGCATGTGGCTAGAGATACGTGGCCAATCAGTAACCTGTAGTGTACCTGCTTAGTGTATATAGAAACTGTTATCAGGTGATAAACAAAAGTACAGTGTGCCAAGGACGTGGCGGCTACTAGTTTATTCGGCTGTACATATAGTTTGTATACTGTGTTTGCTCAATTCTCCCCTAAAACCACAGACTGAGCATCTAGAGTCTATGGACGGACGGAGCAGAAATCCCCAGTGTGACAGAGCTATTATAGGCATGTAAAAACGCGTTAAGCCCCACCAACATTTATACATAATCAATACCTATAGATCTATAACTAATAACAAGCCCCACAATATAACTGCTATACAATGTTGATGTACAATTTCATATGTTATTGTACGAGTATAAATTAAAACCTATTATCGTTGGTGGTGTTATTTCAGTAGAGGATAGAGCGCCAGCAATGTCTCGTCAGCGTATGGATAAAATTTTACCTATTGATGAGAGCCTACAATCATGGAATCCACTATGATTATGGGAGTATGCCAGTTAAGAAAATGGAAGTAGACCCTGGACCATCCGATGTTGCTGGCCATCTAACTCTGGATCCATGTCCGGATCCTTCTGATGTGCGGGACGATCATCTTGATTCCTCACAGTTTGACCCCGAGGTAGGTATACTAACAATGCTCTAATATCAACCTAGCTAAAATTGACTTGTAGTCTACCGGGAATGGGTTAGAGGCCAGGGATCAACTTAAAACGGTGTCTTATCATTATAATATCTCTCTGTACCTTTCATACTTCCGTGGATGGTAGCTCTGCTATATATGTAGGTCTCATAAGACAGCATAGAGGGCTTGTACCATCTTCAAACAATGTGCAAATCAAACCTTCGTAATGAAGGACTTCGATGCGAATGAAAAGACCTTAAAGGCATGTTTCTGTACCCAGCACTATTTACAAATCTTAATAGCTGTTCATGTGTGTTTTTATGTGGAAAATGACAGGATTATAGTTATGTTAGCGTTATTCGGAGACCAATGGAGGACAAAGATGGAGAATGGTTCTGGCTATACAGTTGCAGCTGCCAAGCTGGTTCATCTGCTCTGGCGACTGGTCTGTCAGAAACATTGTGTGCCAGCTAATCAGGTAATACATTTGATTATAAACATAATTAAAAATATATTAAACTCATATGCTGTATCTTCTGTTTTTAGATGCGCATTTTGCCAAGTGTATCCACATTTCTGTTGTCAAAATTATGCTCCATGAAATGGACAGAGAGCTTGGATTGTCTCCCTCAACTCCAACTTCCACAGGTTTGACATGTGAACATGATTTGACAGCATACATGCACACAATGTACTACTATACAAGGCCATAGGAAGCATTTGAAAAGTGGTAACTTGGAGGCTGTATAGAATAATTTTCCACTCGCTTCGCTCGCAATAACTCACACGCGCATACTAGTTTATTTACCATTTCACAGTATAATGATTGAGTAACAACTGTCGCATTCTTCTTATCAAATGTGTGTTTTGGGGATTGAAAAGAGAGATGCTGTTGAGGTTTCTCACCAATGGAGGTAGTCTGTAATTTGTCCTGCTTAGGCTTCGATAGCACCATGCTTATGTACAAATTCTATTACATATATAATATTGTAATGAGCCGGGATTGATTACATCATCATGTAACGGTCTGTTGCCGTATATACGAGACAAATCACCGCAAACAATGAATCACTTGCAAATCATTGAAATAGAACACAACTTCAAAAGCACTCAAGAACTACTCTAACACTACTAGACTCTAGAACAAAGACTCTTTGTTGCACACACATGGACATGGACCTGCCCACTCTAACTTTTATAAGGACTAATATAATAATTACACCTATAAGTAATCTAAAGTTATAGTTAACACAACACATTCTAAGTACTAAGTTCTTGCATAGTCACATCACCCCCTCCTTAAGGCTGTTCGTCCCGAACAGTCTGTGGTGAATCTCGAGAGCGAAGGTGATAGCGAGGTGCAGGTGACTGCTCGATTGCATCAGTGACAGATTCAACCCACTCCTGATACAAAGGCTCGTTTACATCCGACTGAGTGACCTGCTGCTCCAAATCAGTGATCCACCGTGGAAATCGTCCCGGCCCAAGTCGATTACCTCCATACCAGTAAAAACCTGCAGGGAAATCATTGATTTGTGCACTCTGGACATGTGCACCCGGATAGGTTCTTCCTGAGGGAAATATACCTTATTGGCAATGATGTTGCTCTGTTGGATCGATACAATCCAAAAGGGTCCATACCATGGCTGAGATAGCTTGCAGTTGGCACCAGCTTCCTCATGGGGAAAATGGATCAGAACCCAGTCTCCTACTTGAAGTTTCAGTGAATACATACGTCTGTCATAGGAACACTTGTACTTCTTCTGGGCTGATCTGATGGTGGAGCTGGCAAGATCCCTAGCACTCTGGAGGCCTAGAGTGAGCTCTTCGCGGTAGTCCTCAACGTCAGATGGTGTCAGCTCACTAGGGCTGGAGAATACGGCTTCTGCTGGTGTCCTGCAGTCAAGTCCAAACACTAAGTACGATGGTTTCTCACCAGTGCTTTCATGTGGACTGTTGCGGTATGCAAAGAGCACACTGGAAAGGTAATGATCCCATTGGGGTCCAAAACGGGCAGCATGAGAGCGTAGCAGGGACTTCAAGGTCCTGTTGAACCTTTCCACCATCCCATTACATTGTGGATGGTAGGATGTAGTGTTGATCTTGTGGATTCCCAACTGAGCACAGATGTCCTTCATCTAATGCACAAGGAGATTACCTCCCCGATCTGACAGGAGGGATTCAGGTACACCAAAGACTGGAATTAACTCCTCTACAAACAGCTGTACGATGCGATGTGTCTGGTCAGGTGTGGGGAACACAAGGGGCCACTTCGTGAAGAAATCTTGAAAAACAATGACGTAGCGATTGCTGCGTTTCGTCCTTGGCAGTTCCATGATGTCCACTCCCCACATCTGAAACGGTCTCTGTACTGGTATTGGCTGAAGTGGTGGCTGATTGGTGCAAGATCCCTTTCCACTGATGGCACATTGGGGACAACGGTGGCAGAAGGTAACTACGTCTTGGTACATGCCCTCCCACCACCAAGTCTGCGACACAGTGCGATACAGTCGTGCTGCTGAAAAATGACCTGTCATTTTCCCGCCATGATAGTGATGAAGGATTGATTCTTTCAGGCAATCAGGAACAACGGCAAGCTGAACCTTGCAGCGCTTGGGCTCGAGGTAGTAAAGAATGGAATCAATCATGGCAAAGTTGGCGCTCTTGGCACAAATCTTCTTAGCTTGCTCTACGTTACTGGGAAGATCTCCAAAGGTGAGATACAAACGAAGTTCCTTCAGGTGATCATCCTTACTTTGCTCCTCTGTAAATGATGTTCCAAGATGGAGGGTGTCTGATTGGTCTGTCTGGAAGATCAGAGAGCTGGGTTCCTGCAACAGTTGACTGAGTGACTCCGAGCGGGTATCCTGACTCTGTGACTGAGTCTCTTGCTGAGTGGTGACAACAGAGAGTTGCTCATCTTCCTCGCTAGTGGGATCAGATACTGGCTGATGTGACTTGATCTCGGCACGTGCGAAGTGGCACTTCGTGGGGTTGAGTTTCAGTCCCACTTCTTGGATTGCTGTGATGGTTGCCTTGAGGTGTCTCAGATGAGCTTCGAAGGTCTGTGAGAATGCAATAACATCGTCGATGTACATGTTGACAAAGTCTGATCCAGTTTTTGGATTCAGAGTGGTTATCAATTGCTGCACAACTCGCTGGAACACTGAAGGTGCATTGGTCAAACCAAAGGGCATGACTTTGAATTCGTAAAGGCCACTGTGTGTGATGAAGGCGGATTTTTCTTGCATGTCTTTGTCAATCTGGATCTGCCAGTAGCTGGACGCAAGACCCAGAGTTGAAAAGAATTTCGCTCGTCCAAGTTGATCAAGAAGGTCATCAATCCTCGGGAGTGGAACCGTATCCTTTTTTGTGACAGCATTCAGCTGACGGTTATCCATGCAAAAGCTCATGGTGCCATCTTTCTTCTTGACTAAAACAATTGGACTGGCCCATGGGCTGTTGCTAGGCTGGATGATGTCCATTTCTTGCATCCTCTTCAGTTGGCGATCGACCTTCTTACGGACAGCAAAGGAAATCCTACCAGCTGGCTGCCTGATGGGTGTAGCTTCAGCTGTGTTGATGTGAAGACGGGTCAGGTCTGTCTCTCCTTGTTCTCCTTCCTCCAATGCAAAGGCAGTATGCAGACTGGACAGTACATATATACATAGCTTTTCTCTCAAATGTACATAGGTTATGGATCCAACAGGTACATTACATCAAGTGGGAGTTGTTACAGAAAGCACACTGGCTGTGGTAGGAGTACAAAGAAGTGCCCTTACATGTTTTACATGTGCGAGCAGGAGTTTTTGCACTCATCGCAATCTTGTGCAAAAAGTATTTGTGTACACCTCAGAATGAGGATGGTGTTCATCTCCTGCCAAATGGACTTCTCAATATTTGAGTCAACTCTCATTTATGAAGTCCAACAGGGGCACAACGCAATGGTTAAAGGTTAGGTTAGGTAAGAATTGTGGTTACAGGTACGCTGCACTGATGATGGCTCAATAAGGCCGAAACAGGGCTATCTTATGTGTACATTACACATACTTAGCACTGTCTGCAGCTCCATATGCATGTATGAAGTTGGTGTGTTTTGTATACATAGTACCTACTGTACATCCATTGGTAGATGTACATAAATGCTTCAAAAAGCTCGTGGGGCATAAATTCGAAAATCAGGGATTTAAGCCCCACGGACTAGTGTGTGTAAAGAGTGAGTTGTAGATACATAGTACCTACTGTACATCCATTGGTAGATGTACATAAATGCTTCAAACAGCTCGTGGGGCTTAAAATCGAAAAACAGAGATTTAAGCCCCACGGTCTATTTTGTGTATAGAGTGAGTTGTAGATACATAGTACCTACTGTACATCCATTGGTAGATGTACATAAATGCTTCAAACAGCTCGTGGGGCTTAAAATCGAAAATCAGGGATTTAAGCCCCACGGACTAGTGTGTGTAAAGAGTGAGTTGTAGATACATAGTACCTACTGTACATCCATTGGTAGATGTACATAAATGCTTCAAACAGCTCGTGGGGCTTAAAATCGAAAATCAGGGATTTAAGCCCCATGGACTAGTGTGTGTAAGGAGTGAGTTGTAGATACATAGTACCTACTGTACACCCATTGGTAGATGTACATTAATGCTTCAAACAACCCGTGGGGCTTAAATTCGAAAATCAGAGATTTAAGCCCCACGGACTAGTGTGTGTAAAGAGTGAGTTGTAGATACATAGTACCTACTGTACACCCATTGGTAGATGTACATAAATGCTTCAAACAGCTCGTGGGGCTTAAAATCGAAAAACAGAGATTTAAGCCCCACGGACTAGTGTGTGTAAAGAGTGAGTTGTAGATACATAGTACCTACTGTACACCCATTGGTAGATGTACATAAATGCTTCAAACAGCTCGTGGGGCTTAAAATCGAAAAACAGAGATTTAAGCCCCATGGACTAGTGTGTGTAAAGAGTGAGTTGTAGATACATAGTACCTACTGTACACCCATTGGTAGATGTACATAAATGCTTCAAACAGCTCGTGGGGCTTAAAATCGAAAAACAGAGATTTAAGCCCCACGGTCTATTTTGTGTATAGAGTGAGTTGTAGATACATAGTACCTACTGTACACCCATTGGTAGATGTACATTAATGCTTCAAACAACCCGTGGGGCTTAAATTCGAAAATCAGAGATTTAAGCCCCACGGACTAGTGTGTGTAAAGAGTGAGTTGTAGATACATAGTACCTACTGTACACCCATTGGTAGATGTACATTAATGCTTCAAACAGCTCGTGGGGCTTAAATCGAAAAACAGAGATTTAAGCCCCACGGACTAGTGTGTGTAAAGAGTGAGTTGTAGATACATAGTACCTACTGTACATCCATTGGTAGATGTACATAAATGCTTCAAACAGCTCGTGGGGCTTAAAATCGAAAATCAGGGATTTAAGCCCCACGGACTAGTGTGTGTAAGGAGTGAGTTGTAGATACATAGTACCTACTGTACACCCATTGGTAGATGTACATTAATGCTTCAAACAACCCGTGGGGCTTAAATTCGAAAATCAGAGATTTAAGCCCCACGGACTAGTGTGTGTAAAGAGTGAGTTGTAGATACATAGTACCTACTGTACACCCATTGGTAGATGTACATTAATGCTTCAAACAACCCGTGGGGCTTAAATTCGAAAATCAGAGATTTAAGCCCCACGGACTAGTGTGTGTAAAGAGTGAGTTGTAGATACATAGTACCTACTGTACACCCATTGGTAGATGTACATAAATGCTTCAAACAGCTCGTGGGGCTTAAAATCGAAAAACAGAGATTTAAGCCCCACGGACTAGTGTGTGTAAAGAGTGAGTTGTAGATACATAGTACCTACTGTACATCCATTGGTAGATGTACATAAATGCTTCAAACAGCTCGTGGGGCTTAAAATCGAAAATCAGGGATTTAAGCCCCACGGACTAGTGTGTGTAAGGAGTGAGTTGTAGATACATAGTACATACTGTACACCCATTGGTAGATGTACATTAATGCTTCAAACAACCTGTGGGGCTTAAATTCGAAAATCAGAGATTTAAGCCCCACGGACTAGTGTGTGTAAAGAGTGAGTTGTAGATACATAGTACCTACTGTACATCCATTGGTAGATGTACATTAATGCTTCAAACACCCCGTGGGGCTTAAATTCGAAAATCAGAGATTTAAGCCCCACGGACTAGTGTGTGTAAAGAGTGAGTTGTAGATACATAGTACCTACTGTACACCCATTGGTAGATGTACATAAATGCTTCAAACAGCTCGTGGGGCTTAAAATCGAAAAACAGAGATTTAAGCCCCACGGACTAGTGTGTGTAAAGAGTGAGTTGTAGATACATAGTACCTACTATACACCAATTGGTAGATGTACATAAATGCTTCAAACAGCTCGTGGGGCTTAAAATCGAAAAACAGAGATTTAAGCCCCACGGACTAGTGTGTGTAAAGAGTGAGTTGTAGATACATAGTACCTACTGTACACCCATTGGTAGATGTACATAAATGCTTCAAACAGCTTGTGGGGCTTAAAATCGAAAATCAGAGATTTAAGCCCCACGGACTATTTTGTGTATAGAGTGAGTTGTAGATACATAGTACCTACTGTACACCCATTGGTAGATGTACATTAATGCTTCAAACAACCCGTGGGGCTTAAATTCGAAAATCAGAGATTTAAGCCCCACGGACTAGTGTGTGTAAAGAGTGAGTTGTAGATACATAGTACCTACTGTACACCCATTGGTAGATGTACATTAATGCTTCAAACAGCTCGTGGGGCTTAAATCGAAAAACAGAGATTTAAGCCCCACGGACTAGTGTGTGTAAAGAGTGAGTTGTAGATACATTGTACCTACTGTACATCCATTGGTAGATGTACATAAATGCTTCAAACAGCTCGTGGGGCTTAAAATCGAAAATCAGGGATTTAAGCCCCACGGACTAGTGTGTGTAAGGAGTGAGTTGTAGATACATAGTACCTACTGTACATCCATTGGTAGATGTACATTAATGCTTCAAACAACCCGTGGGGCTTAAATTCGAAAATCAGAGATTTAAGCCCCACGGACTAGTGTGTGTAAAGAGTGAGTTGTAGATACATAGTACCTACTGTACATCCATTGGTAGATGTACATAAATGCTTCAAACAGCTCGTGGGGCTTAAAATCGAAAATCAGGGATTTAAGCCCCACGGACTAGTGTGTGTAAAGAGTGAGTTGTAGATACATAGTACCTACTGTACACCCATTGGTAGATGTACATAAATGCTTCAAACAGCTTGTGGGGCTTAAAATCGAAAATCAGGGATTTAAGCCCCACGGACTAGTGTGTGTAAGGAGTGAGTTGTAGATACATAGTACCTACTGTACATCCATTGGTAGATGTACATAAATGCTTCAAACAGCTCGTGGGGCTTAAAATCGAAAAACAGAGATTTAAGCCCCACGGACTAGTGTGTGTAAAGAGTGAGTTGTAGATACATAGTACCTACTATACATCCATTGGTAGATGTACATTAATGCTTCAAAAAGCTCGTGGGGCTTAAAATCGAAAAACAGAGATTTAAGCCCCACGGACTAGTGTGTGTAAAGGGTAAACCTACTGGATGTAGATCGGTGCTCTTTACAACCTCTGGGCTTATTCATCCCGAAAAAAAAGGATTTAATCCCCACGGATTGGAACGATAATTTTATGTTTGTTACTTTTAATATTGGTCAAGGCGCAGTGCCAGTTTAATAAAAATAAGTGCCTGAATATAAAGTATCCAGATTCATAACCTTCAATGGAGCCCTTCATTCTAGACTCAAACCCACCTTAAACTAATAGAAAAAATCAACAAGGAAACTTTCAAAAGAGGCTGTACGCGAGACAATATTATAAAGCGCTGTATTACTACATGACATCAATACTTTCATACCTGGTGTAATGACTACTGTGGTATTGTGGGGCTTGCACTAACTTTAGTATATACAGTGTATAGTTATATATAAATGTCGTATTAATTTTGGTGGGGCTTAACGCGTTTTGCACGCATTTAATACCTGTGTGACAGACATGCACACCGCGAAATACGCGGCTTCGAAAATGGCGGCTGCGGAAAATAAACGGATGAATGTAGTTCGAATTTACGCTGATAAAGAAGGAAACTCAAGATTTGGGAGTTTTTCTGTTTCTATGAAGAGCATTGGTGGGTCCTCGTACATGTTGGCTCCATTCATAGAGCATTTAATAGGGCATTGAGCTAACTATATTCAGTATTCGAAAGCGTTTTATTCATAATTCTGTAATTTCAATTCACCATTGTAATGTACGTGTGTGATGTGTATGCCCTATGTATGTAAGTGCTGTGTGTGCTGTATGTATGTAGGTGTTGTGTGTGCTTTGTGCATGTTACATTGTAAGTGCTGTGTGTGCTGCATGTATGTAAGTGCTGTGTGTGCTGTATGTATGTAGGTGCTGTGTGTGCTTTATGCATGTTACATTGTAAGTGCTGTGTGTGCTGTATGCACTGTATATGTGTATGTGCTCTATGTACATACAGTTCTATGTGTATTATTTTCATGTGCTGACTCCATACAAATACCACACATACAACCTATCCAATAGCTGTACCGTAGACCCCAGGATTCATATCATTTATAAAGTCTTTGGTTGTATGTACATACATTGAGTCACTATGTTGGTGGAAGGGTGTGTTTGATTTGTACAACCCTCCTTCCTGCCTGGTAGGTGTTTGTAATTCAAGGCCTGTGGCCTCATTGAGGGCTAACGACAGGTTTTCTGCACATTCACCACTCTGTACAGTACCGCCACTCTGTACAGTACCACCACTCTGTACAGTACTGCCACTCTGTACAGTACCGCCACTCTGTACAGCACCACAACTCTGTACAGTACCACAACTCTGTACAGTACCGCCACTCTGTACAGTACCGCCACTCTGTACAGCACCACCACTCTGTACAGTACCACTGCTCTGTACAGTACCACCACTCTGTACAATACCACCACTCTGTACAGTACCACCACTCTGTACAGTACCACCACTCTGTACAATACCACCCCTCGGTACAATACCACCACTCTGTACAGTACCAACAACTCTTTGCTGATCAAATCAAGACCCCTCTTGAACCTATGTTTACATGCATGTGTATGAAATAGCTGTGCGTTGTTTCTATAGCACCTCCGTTGTGTATAGGTAACATCGGATTCTTATCGGAGAAGATCGGTTGTTCAGGAATCATCTTCAGGGAGACGCCAGGAGACTACGACTACCCCTGGCACACAGCCCCGAGGAGACAGTTCATCGTGAACCTAGATGCTGACCTGGAGGTGGAAGTATCCAGTGGAGAGAAGAAGATTATCAAACAAGGAGAAGTCTTTTTTGTGGAAGATACTACAGGTTGGTGTCCCCATAGTAACAGATAATATTATGTGAGGTCGGTGTTGCCATGATAACATTGAATATTATATAAGGTGTTGCCGTGGTAGCAGTGAATATTATGTATGATCGATGTTGCCATGATAGCAGTGAAAATCATGTAAGGTCACTGTTGCCGTGGTAGCAGTGAATATTATGTATGATCAATGTTGCCACGATAACAGTGAATATTATGTAAGGTCAGTGTTGCCGTGGTAGCAGTGAATATTATGTATGATCAATGTTGCCATGATAACGGTGAATATCATGTAAGGTCAGTGTTGCCGTGGTAGTAGTGAATATCATGTAAGGTTGGTGTCACCATGGTGACTGTGAATATTATGTGAAGTTGATGTTGCTTTGATTTACATTTTAAGAGTGGGAATATCCCAGGCCCGATGTTGCCATGGTTTCCATTCATTTTGTCTGAACAGGAAAAATATGCTTCACTTTCTCTGACAGGTATCGATACCTTGACCTTTGTCTCTTTCCAGGTAATCCTTCTGACCTTCTCCACTCCACAACCTCGCTTCTTGTTTTCTTGAACTGCTGTCAACACTCGACAAGGTCACACCACTTGGTGTACATGTTTTCATTCTCACCTTCAACATCCCATGTTTGGCCTTGCAATATCACCTTGTCTCCGCGTGTGGTTTCACGATGTGTGCTTCATTGCATCTCTGTGAGAGGCTGTGTTCTCCTCACTTTATATGTACATATGTATGTCTCCAACTGTATCAAGTATGCATCGTGCTATGTACGTATGTGTGTGTGTGTGTGCTACTTGCTATATATGTACGGTACGTGTTCTCCTCACTGTACGTATACGTACGTATGTGTGCATCCCACTGTATCAAGTGTGCATCGTGCTATGTATGTACGTATGTGTGTGTGAGGGGGCTACTTGCTATATACGTACGTACAGTACGTGTTCTCCTCACTACATATGTATGCATGTATGTATGTCTCCCTCTTTATCAAGTGTATTGTGCTATATACGTATGTATGTGTGGTATGTTCACTATGTATACAGTATGTGTGCTACTCACTATATACAGTATGTGTGCTACTCACTATATACAGTATGTGTGCTACTCACTATATACAGTATGTGTGCTACTCACTATATACAGTATGTGTGCTACTCACTATATACAGTATGTGTGCTACTCACTGTATACAGTATGTGTGCTACTCACTATATACAGTATGTGTAGTACTCACTATATACAGTATGTGTGCTACTCACTATATTCAGTATGTGTGCTACTCACTATATACAGTATGTGTAGTACTCACTATATACAGTATGTGTAGTACTCACTATACTCAGTATGTGTGCTACTCACTATATTCAGTATGTGTGCTACTCACTATATACAGTATGTGTAGTACTCACTATATTCAGTATGTGTAGTACTCACTATATTCAGTATGTGTAGTACTCACTATATTCAGTATGTGTAGTACTCACTATATTCAGTATGTGTAGTACTCACTATATTCAGTATGTGTAGTACTCACTATATTCAGTATGTGTGCTACTCACTATATACAGTATGTGTGCTACTCACTATATTCAGTATGCGTGCTACTCACTATATACAGTATGTGTGAGCACTTATGTGTTCTTACTGTAATAATGTATATAATACTATAGCTGTATGTACGTATGTACGTATTATACAGTGGAACCTCTCTATAAAGGACACATTGGGACCAGCTTATTTTGTTCACTGTAGAGAGGTTGTCCACTCTTCAGAGGTGGAAAATGTATTAGCACAGGAAGGTCATAGGAAAGTCTATTTTGATGCCTCAGTGAGTGTCCTTTGTAGGGAGGTAATTTCTATAGTGTCCTTTATATGGAGTGTCCGCTGTATGTGTACAGTATGTTTGACATGATGTATGTATGACTTTGTACAGAGTGTGTGTAATTATGGATTATGGAGGTGTTGGATTATAGAGGTGTTGGATTATAGAGGTGTTGGATTATAGAGGTGTTGGATTGTGGAGGTGTTGGATTATAGAAGTGTTGGATTATAGTGGTGTTGGATTATAGAGGTGTTGGATTATAGAAGTGTTGGATTATAGAGGTGTTGGATTATAGAAGTGTTGGATTATAGAGGTGTTGGATTATAGTGGTGTTGGATTATAGAGATGTTGGATTACAGAGGTCTACTATGGTACATAAACTTCCCAGGTGTAGTCTGTGAAGACTCGGAGATCCTCTCTGATGATACACGATATCCAGTGTGGT
The DNA here is from genome assembly GCA_964020155.1 of Chondrilla cf. caribensis. Lineage (NCBI taxonomy): Eukaryota > Metazoa > Porifera > Demospongiae > Chondrillida > Chondrillidae > Chondrilla > Chondrilla cf. caribensis. The sequence continues at coordinate 485,088 of OZ026553.1, read as the reverse complement.
TGGTGTGGACTAGTACGCGTACATTGCCTATGTAGACCAGAGGTAGTGTTCTCTCTTGTAGGAGACTGCACATTGCTAGCTGATGTCCTTCTACAAGTGTATCTGTAGGTGTAGGTCGTGGAACGTGTCACAACAGTACTTGTTTGTAGCCTGGCAACCATATTGAGATGAAGGTATTGGTTACATGTACTCATGTAGTACAATAGCCACAGACTAAATATTCTGCAGCTGGTGTGTGTGTGTGTGTGTGTGTGTGTGTGTGTGTGTGTGTGTGTGTGTGTGTGTGTGTGTGTGTGTGTGGTGGTGGTGGTGGTGGTGGTGTGTGTGTGTGTGTGTGTGTGTGTGTGTGTGTGTGTGGTGTGGTGTGTGTGTGTGTGTGTGTGTGTGTGTGTGTGTGTGTGTGTGTGTGTGATACACTGGTGTAGTTCAACATTACTATTCTACACATCTTGACATAGTGTCAAAAATACTGCAAATCAGTCTGAGATGATAACATTTGCTTCCTTGATTCAGTTACAGATATAGGGTGTTTATTACCTCATCAATTAGTCTTAATTCTTCAAACAACATTTGAAATGGTGATGTTATCTGGTAGATATAGTGAAACTGTTTGACTGTGTGTTTCCGGCTGGGTGTAATTGACCAGTCAGGGTTGGTCATTATAACCATAATTAGTAGTTAGTTAATTATGATCATGAAGTTGAAACTGCTGATTCTTTTGTGTTTGTGTTGTCTGTGTGTGTGTGTTTGTATGTGTATATCATGTATGTACTTACATGTGTACCTGTGCGTATGGTGAAGGCTTAGCTGTCTAGAAAAGGTCTGTACTGTCACGCATAGACAAATTTCTTGTGTGAAAAAAGTGCTATTTTCATCTCACCAATCCCATTGGGATCAATGCCAAACGGTCCATGATTTGATTTGAAATCTTATTTAATGTGGGGCAGCCTTTAGCCTTGAAGGCTACTTTTCAAGGCACCCACAAATACACGAATCAATACAACAACTAAACACATATACACAGAGATTGCAGACAATGTCTAATACATAGTTTGGTGGCCTTGGTCTTCTCTTTGCACTCCCTTCCCATGTGTTGGTAGGGGGGTGCAGGGAAAAAAACTTATAAATCATCAGCAGTGCCAGGAATGGAACCAGGGACCCTTCATTTGGTATAGCTTCATCCTCCTCATCAGCCACCAGCACCCCCCACCCCCCCACTGATTCCCCCACATCACCTTAGAAAGCCTTCATGGAATTACCAGCCATCTCCAGCTGGTTCCCCAATCTACTCACACACCTCCTGTACACAGATTTGAACATAATATCAGTTTGATCATAATTCTACACTGATCGAAGTGTACAACTTGAACCTGATGCGGCTTCAGCATAGTAACACGCTGTACACGTCGATAGTATCAGTACCATCACCACTATCCCATTATCCCAGAGATCAACTCAACTGGACTACAATAGTGAATGCAGAATGCAAGGTCCCCCATTTTGATCTTGATTGAACAGATTCACAAAAACCAAGATTTACTTCCTTGTTGGTTGGTTTAATTTTCATTGCTGACTCAACTGTACGGACACCACCAAAAGTAAATTAAGCACAAAAACACAAAAGCAGCTGAAATTACAGTGGTGGTGGTTGTGATGTCAGTGAGTTGTTATTCTCCACAAAGGAGCCTGAAGGACACCGGCAGAAGTGCAAAAGTACGTATATTAGGCACAAAAACACAAAAGCAGCTGGAATTCCAGTGGTGGTGGTTGTGATGTCAGTGAGTTGTTATTCCCTACAAAGGAGCCTGAAGGGACCCGTAACCATCATCGTCTGACTCATTGTTCACGCCAATTTGTGTTCCTTTGTGGAATTAGTAATCAAATCTATTTAATTGAATCAACAACGTATGCATGTATGTGTGCACGAAACAATGTAGCTATGGCAACAGTATACATACATACAACAATGTGTGTGCACATATGTACGTATGTTCAACAATGTATTATTTCTAAGCCCTGTTTATGCTGGAGTGTTAAAGTACTTTAAGTCTAAATCAATTCAATGTATTAGCATATGAATGTGTTAATGTAGCCTCAGTACCTATTTGATTTAAGTTAACTACATAATATTATCAAGGTGATTTGAATCTGGTACAAAGCTGATTTAGAATGCCTTAATGTTAGGGTGTGACCATGGTTATTGTCAGGATGTATGAATATACAACAATCTGCTCTACGTAGACACAACAATGTATGAACATACAACAATCTGTTCTACGTAGACACAACAATGTATAAACATACAACAATCTCCTATACGTAAACACAACAATTTATGAACATACAACAATCTGCTCTACGTAGACACAACAATGTACGTATGAACATACAACAATCTGCTCTACGTAGACACAACAATGTACGTATGAACATACAACAATGTGCTCTACGTAGACACAACAATGTACGTATGAACATACAACAATGTGCTCTGCAAATACACAACAATGTATGAACATAGATACAACAATGTGCTATACAAAGACACAACAATGTACAGTATGTATGCACATGTACACAAATACATACGTTTACCATGCATATTGCACACAACAATGTATGCATCAAATATACTATGTACACATATGTATAGGATGTAATACATACGTACCTGTGTGCATATTATAACAATCAATATGCTGTAAGTAATCACACACACACACACACACACACACACACACACACACACACACACACACACACACACACACACACACAAACACACACACAAACACACACTAACTTGTATGTACATGTGTGTACTATTGAGGTATACTGTACATTGTAACTCAACTGGGTAAATCTGAATGGTCCAGTTGTCTATCTTCTTCCTCCCACTGCAGGAAAGGGCCACTACTCGAGAGCTGTTGGAGGCAAGACGAGACACTCCTTGTTCCTCCCTGTTGGAGATGACTTTGTGGCCACTGATCTGTAGCACAAGCCTACACACACTCGTGGCAGCACCAACCACACAATGTGTGTGTCTTCTAACTGTGGTCTTACTGATCCAGACTACCATTCATCCTCCATGTTTTTGCTACGACATGTTTGTGTCACACCATTGATGTTGTTATACATTTTCCATTGGTTACTGTTTTCCACATACACGGCAATAGCGATGCGTTCAGTACGTAGAATTTCAGTGATGAACACACCATTTTGTCCACCGTAGAGGGGTTGTTAACACTGTAAAGAAGTTGTCCACTGTAGAGAGGTTGTCCACTGTAGGGAGGTTGTCCACTGTAGAGAGGTTGTCCACTGTAGGGAGGTTGTCCACTGTAGGGAGGTTGTCCACTGTAGAGAGGTTGTCCACTGTAGGGAGGTTGTCCACTGTAGGGAGGTTGTCCACTGTAAAGAGGTTGTCCACTGTAGGGAGGTTGTCCACTGTAGACAGTTTGAGAGGTTGCATCATACACCCCAAATATTGCATCACACAACTCACACATTGCATCATCAGCTACCTTACGTCATGTACACGTATAGAGCATATTACACATTGCATGCAAAACAACTCAAATCTATTATGGATTCATATTTTTTTATCACTGTCTAAGAGATATCATGTAATAGATGAAGAATTGTCAAAATAAATGAAAATTAATGAAAATTAAAATTGAATTTGTGAACATAGAGAGCTCCACTGTATACAACCACACAGAAACCAACATGCATTGTTAGATCTATTTACAATAATCTAATTAAATATACTTATATCTCTATTAGAATAAATAATATAATTAGATAGATAGACCAGTGTACCCCAAAATCAATCATAATTATTAATTGGTAGATATGTAGGTAAAACGCTGTTTACAATGCTGTTTACAATGCTGTAATCATGGCAACTGGACTCAATTGAAAAAAATTATTGGCAAAAGTGTCAGCTATCATATTGTAACATAAACAAATAAACAAACTACAAAGTTTTGTCATTTTCTTCCATACTCTCATCAGACGATGCTTCAGCTACCACTGATGTTGTTTTTGTGTTTGTTGCTTCTGTTGTTGTTGTTGTTTTGTTTGGAGGTGGATATGGTATAGTGAAGCAGTTTATGCCGAGATACTTGCAAGATTGTTTACAAACAAGAGTGGCATACACTGAGATGTTGACTAGCATATACACCTAAGAAAACAAAAATACATACATATAACGTGTGTTTGTACGTTTGTGTGTGTGTGTGCGTACGTTTGTTTAAGTGTATATACATGTGTGTGTGCGTGCGTGTGTGTGTGTGTGTGTGTGTGTGTACGTGTGTTTGTGTGTATATACGTGTGTGTGTCTGTGCGTGTGTGCGTGCATGCATACGTGTGTTTGCGTGTATATACATATGTGTGTGCATGTGTGTGTGTGCGTGCTTGTGTGCATGTGTGTGTGAATAGCGATGCAATAACACACCAGGACTCCAAGCAGTACAACCACCTCCTGATCACTGATCCACCGTAGTGTGTGGTTGTTGATCCACAGTGCAAACGGACCAAGGAGAATGGAGTCGAACAGAGGCACAGGCATCTTGGTCAAGTGTGCAATCTGGATTCACCATGAGCATGAGAAACGATGCTTGTTCACATGTGATTGTATTAATACATCATGTATGACAGAGTGTAAGATATACACACATGCACACCTATACATGTACACACACACACACACACACACACACACACACACACACACACACACACACACACACACACACACACACAACACACACACACACACACACACACACACACACACACACACACACACCACAATTTGCCAGCAAAGTTTCACAATAGGCAGTCCCAACACAAAGAGAGTCAGTGATGGCCAGTGATGGAATAGTGAATCCGATCGTTTTAAAAAACTCCAACTGAAGTAGAAAACAAGAGCAAGGGGAATCCCGGGGGACAGCACACTTGTATTTGCTACAGTGGATCCGTTCCTCCCCACACCACCAGTGACTATGTTGATAGCTCCCGCGATGAAGGTCACAGCGAGGATGATCAAAACAGACACCAGTAAGATGGTATGGATGGTCACTCCTAGGATTGTGTTGAGCCAGAACTTGACCCCGAACAGAAAGGACACAAGATGTATTGCCATGATGAGTAGCTGAGCCTCTGTGACATCCAATCTGAGGTGTTGCGGAAATAGCAGCAACATTGGTGTGTGTTTATACAGTATACATAGACTATACATTGGTGTATATTTATACAGTATACATAGACAATACATTGGTGTACGTTTATACAGTATACATGGGCTATATATTGGTGTATGTTTATACAGTATACATAGACTATACATCGGTGTATACGTATTTGTACAGTATACATAGACTATCAATAGCCGTATGTTTATACTGTATACAAAGACCATACATAGTTTATACAGTATACATAGACTATACATTGCTGTATATTTATACAGTATACACATAGATTAGCAATGAGCATGTTTTGTGCACATTACACAATATAAATGATGCTGCATGTGTATCTATGAACACAGGTGGGTGTACGGTCACCATATGTACGTGAACACAGGTGGGTATATGGTCACCATATGTACGTACATGAACACAGGTAGGTGTACGGTCACCATAATACGTGAACACAGGTGGATGTACGGTCACCATATGTACGTGAACACAGGTGGGTGTACGGTCACCATATGTACGTGAACACAGGTGGGTGTACGGTCACCATATGTACGTGAACACAGGTGGGTGTACAGTCACCATATGTACGTGAACACAGGTGGGTGTACAGTCACCATATGTACGTGAACACAGGTGGGTGTACGGTCACCATATGTACGTGAACAAATGCGGATGTACATGCAGTCAACATATGTACAGTACATGAATACAGGTGGGTGTACAGTCACCATATGTACATGAACACAGGTGGGTGTACAGTCACCATATGTACATGAACACAGGTGGGTGTACATGCAGTCAACATATGTACAGTGCGTGAACACAGCTGGGTGTACGGTCACCACATCCAGCAGGTACTTACAGTCTGAATGTGAGTTTCCCACAAACGTATGCTTGCCAGTGACTCAAGTAGAACAGAGTCATGATGGAGAACACTATCACCGCGAACATGGCGGGGTCATTCCCGAGGAAGGCGGGTGATCCACATGACAGACCCAGCAAGAGGGCGGAGATAGCATCACATCCGTGATCGAAGAGCTCCCCCACGGGAGAGGCGGACCCAGTCCTCCGAGCCTGTTTCCCGTCAATAGCGTCCAATGCTTGATAAATAAATAGACTAAGCATTACCACGAGGTATGTCCACCTTGGGCCCTACACATAGTACATGTATAAAGTACATATAAAACACATATAAAGGGTATCATACAATTGGGCCCTACACATAGTACATGTATAAAGTACATTTAAAACACATATGAAGGGTATCATACAATTGGGCCCTACACATAGTACATGTATAAAGTACATATAAAACACATATAAAGGGTATCATACAATGTACATAGGCATATACGCATATAGGTACATCATATGATAAAGGGTATGCAGTGGATGGAAGAAAAATGTTAAAAATTTGTTAGATCAAGCAGACATTCTAGACACAAACACTCATACACACACGCACACACACAGACACACACACACACACAGACAGACAGACACACACACAGACAGACAGACACACACACACACACCTCTCCCAGAGCACCTGGGTCGAATAAAATCATAATAAAAGTAGCAACAATATTTAAAATGACACCAGAAATAGTCAAAAGGTTAGGAGCAATCCAGAGAGGAATCTTAGTGATCAACCAATTCCAAAAAATTTGCAGGATAGGCTCGAACAAGGAGGACCCGGTAACAGAGTACTTGTGCTCCTTGAGTCTCTGCAGGTGTTTGGGTGAGAGTACGGTAGTGGAGAACATGATTGTGTTGATGTTTCCTTTGATGAATTCAGCTACACACGATGCTCTATGCTGTCATCTGGTGACAGGTGATGAGAAGGAAGGAAGTGTTCTCAGTGTCTACAGTGTGGAGGGTGACAGAATGTGAAGTAAGTGTTTGTGTGTGTGTGTGTGTGTGGGTGGGTGAGTGTTGTGTGTGTGTGTGTGTGTGTGTGCACGTATATGTTTGTGTGTGTTTGTGTATGTGTGTGCGCGTATATGTTTGTGTGTGTGTGTGTGTGTGTGTGTCAGTTCATAATAAGCATACGCACTTCTTGTAGCAGCTACTTCAAAGAACAAACAACAAGGAAGAGTTTTGGGTCAATTCCCGTGAATGCACCCTTCACCACTAACTCCACACAATGAGGAAGTCGACTACACCACAACAACAGATCAGTACTCCCCGGTGTGTACACACATACATGAGGACATGGATTGAATGCACCGTGGCTGGGGGGGAGGCTTGGGAATGAAGGGGCTTGCCACGGAGACATCACGAAACCACCTGATGTAGAGATGACGTACATTCACAGTAAAATGGCTCAATTCGGAGCACAGGCTGGGGAATTGCAATATTAGGGTAATTTGGACACCGGGGTG
>OZ026553.1:455000-472500 GCA_964020155.1 Chondrilla cf. caribensis | reverse complement strand
ATGCACGCACACTGTGCACTTAAGCCTATGTCCCTGTGTTATTACTGATCATCTTGTCAATCAGTGTTATGTGATAATATAATATTACATTTGTTGCACAAATGAGCTGCAGAAGTAAATTGTTCGTATAATCATTTCGTAGCAAATATACCCAACTTACATGCATATGTATTACATATGTACCTAGCTCAATATGGAGATTATGTTGGTTCATGTGAAAACAGGTGTAAGTATATTTGTTGTGGCATCTTACAATGTAATTTGGTAGAGGCTCATGATTGCCATGCCGTAGATAGTGGAAACCGGGTAATTCTTGAGTGATCACGAAGCAGTGAAATAGGTTAAAATGAATTGAAATATAAGACATTTTTCGATAAGACATGCAGCATGCATGTACAACACATTAATCATGCAATATGCATGTACAACACATCACTCATGCAATATGCATGTACAACACATTACTGCATGTACAACACATTACGCATGCAACATGCATGTACAACACATCACTCATGATGAAGAGCTTACCCTGCACACGGACCATTCTAAATATGACAGAGCTACTAAAATGTATAACATCCAATCTGATTTGTGTACAGTGAAACCTCTCTATTACAAACCTCTGAAATGTGGAAACCTCTGTAGTAAGGACACCATACTGTGTCCCAGCGTGGTACTGTAGTATATTAAGTGACCCCTGAATTGAGGAAACCTCTGTAGTAAGGACTAAAACCAAGGTCCCAAAGTATCCATAATAAAGAGGTTCCACTGTATTGCAGTTCACTGAGGAATTAACTGAACTATAAATGAAGCAACTCCCTTATGAATCAAATCCTTCACCCGCTATGCATGCATGGTGATTTGGCAACCAAACATATTATCAATATTATTTTTATGTACTACAGTGGAACCTCTCTATAAAGGACACATTGGGACCAGCTATTTTGTCCACTGTAGAGAGGTTATCCACTCTTCAGAGGTGCAGAGGTGAAAAATGTTTCAGCACTATAGGAAAGTCTACTTTTGGTGCCTTCGAATGTGTCCTTTGTAGGGAGGTAATTTATATGGTGTCCTTTATTGGGAGTGTCCTTTAATAGAGGTTCCACTGTATATACCTACATGTACAATATGATAAAGTACCTGCTATATGCATATGTACCTCAAGCATATTAACAGGTAAAGTGTTAACACTTAGTATTCATCCAAATATGCACAGTAATTGTAACATTGAGGGTAGTGTCTGGAGGAGGATTCTGAGGTTTATGATATAATGTATGGGATAATAGTGGCTGACTGACTAACTGTTAGCACTCAAAATGTGACAATTTCATATGCATATTTGAGAACACCACAGATTGTTGAAATAAATTTTTATGCAGGAAACAATGTATATCTGTTTAAGGGCATACGTACATGTACCTAGATAGGTTTGTGTAGTGAGCGGGTATGTTGTTGTGTGTATAGGTGCACAGGCACATGTCAGAGCCTGTTTGTGTTGCATATATGCTTGTGTGTGTGTGTGTGTGTGTGTGTGTGTGTGTGTGTGTGTGTGTACGTATGTGCATTGTGTCTGTGTGTGTGCATGTTGCATGTTTGTGTGTGTGGTGTGTGTACATATGTGCACAATATTATATGTGTGTGTTTCCATGTGTGTGTGTATGTGTGTGTTTGTGTATATGTATATGTGTGTGCATTGTGTCTGTGTGTGTGTGCATGTTGCGTGTCTGTGTGTGTGTGTGTGTGTGTGTGTGTGTGTGTGTGTGTGTGGTGTGTACATATGTGTATGTGTGTGTGTGTGGTATGTGTATGTGTGTGTGTGTGTGTGTGTGTGTGTGTGTGTGTGTGTGTGTGCGTGTGTGTGCTTGTGTATATGTATATGTGTGTGTGAATTGTGTCTGTGTGTGTGCATGTTGCGTTTCTGTGTGTGTGGTGTGTGTATGTGTGTATGTGTGTGTGTGTGTGTGTGTGTGTGTGTGTATGTGTGTGAATTGTGTCTGTGTGTGTGTGCATGTTGCGTTTCTGTGTGTGTGTGGTGTATGTATATATATGTGTGTGTGTGTGTGTGTGTGTGTGTGTGTGTGTATGCGTGTGCGTGTGTGTGTGTGTATGTGTGTACATGTGCGTGTGTGCGTTTATGTATATGTATATATGTGTGCATTGTGTCTGTGTGTGTGCATGTTGCGTTTCTGTGTCTGTGTGTGTGTGTGTGTGTGTGTGTGTGTGTGTGTGTGTGTGTGCACATGTTTGAGTGTTTTTCATGCGTGTGCATATATTTGCCTGTATTTGTTTTCTTGTGCACATTCAAATATACATGCACATATTCATGTGAACATTACTGTATGAATATACATTTCATATAGTGTGAGTATCTGTCCAACCAACCCCTACTACTGCAGTCACCTTAGAGTGCTGATAGCTTGTCACTCAACTGATAATGATAGGAATAAGATCATAAACCTCAATTTCCTATTTACATAATATTATTATTTCTCTCAATGTCTCCATTGCTGTGGTTCCAGATGACTACCAGATGCTTAGCACATTATCTGTCAATTGGTTCACACTATGTACTCTACACCAGGTGCATGCCACAAAGTGGTGGATACCCTTCCTATAGGGTCCTTAGATACCTTAGAGTGCTGATAACTTGTCACTCAGATGATAACTATAAGAATAAGATCATAAACCTCAAAATCCTTTCCTATTTACATATTTGTCTCAATGTTTCCATTGCTGTGGTTCTAGATGACTGCTAGATGCTTAGCACATTACCTGTTAATTTGTTTACACTATATGTATTATTAATTGTGTTAATTACCTTCATTTCTATATCTAGTCTAATCGTGATTGCGCCGATTAGACTAGATGTAGATGTGGAAATAAAGATAATTAACACAATTAATAAAACATCACCGGAATTTGAATCCACACAGTTGTGTGGTCTCATGGGTGTGAGACTGCAGGGGAGGGTGTGTCTACTTGACATTTTCACCAGACCTATAGCTGGGAACATGGACTAACTTATGAGACAATTTTTTATTTCTGTGGCCCATAACCATTTCTACATTCGGAAGTGCTTAACATTTTTTCAATGTACGGGAGAATATAGGAGAAAAAAATGCTATGCACCTTTTTGTATAGCTCATTGGAAAGGAGGCGTGTCAACTTGATACTTTCATCAGACAGAGCTGGGGACATGAACTAACTTATGAAACAGTTCTTATCTTCATATGTGGCCCGTAACCATAGCTACATTCATAGGTGTTTAATATTTTTTCAATGTATGGGAGAATATAGGAGAAAAAATGCTAAGCACCTTTTTGTATAGCTCATTGGAAAGGAGGCATGTCAACTTGATACTTTCATCAGACCTAGCTGGGGACATGAACTAACTTATGAAACAATTCTTATCTCCAGATGTGGCCCGTAACTCTAGCTACATTCTGAGGTGCTTAATATTTCTTCAAAGTATGGGGGAGTATAGAAGGAAAAGAATGCTAAGCACCTTTGTGTATAGCTCATGGGGGAGGGAGTGTGTCAACCTGATATTTTTACCAGAACTAGCTGTGGACATGAACTAACATATGAAACAATTTCCACCTTTGTATGTGGCCTGTAACCATAGCTACATTCATAGGTGTTTAATATGTTTCAATGTATGGGAGAGTATAGGAGAAAAAAACGCTAAACACCTTTTTGTATAGCTCATGGGAGAGAAGGCGTGTCACCTTGATACTTTTACCAGATCTAGCTGTGGATATGAACTAACATATGAAACAATTTCCACCTCCATGTGTGGCCCGTAACCATAGCACACCCAGAAGTGCATGCATCATAATTTATGTTGATAAATTGAATATATGGACACTGGACAGCTCCTGGTGACCATGCAGTGACAAAATGTATAATAATCTGGCCAGTCACCACAAGATTTATAGGAACTCCACAACAATGTACATACAAAAGTACGTATATGTATTAATAATATTATATGTATTATATGTACAATGGGAAGCTTTTGTGACTGGCAACAAAATACATCTTTTTGGTTGCCACTAGGTACATACTAGTGTTGTTTTGATTAATCATAACTATAACTAAAATATGTTTTAGTAATGCTCTGGACCTTTTAGTTAATCATAACTATAACTAACTAAAAAGTACAGGAGTCACCTTCAAAAAACTATAACTGTAACTAAAAACATGATCAATGTCCCTAACTAAAACTATAATCAAGTATCTGCCACTAATGTTATAGTTACTGTACAAGACTATGTTAGAGTACAAAGAGGCCATATTAGCACTATAAAATTGTTCCCAGTAAATGGAAACGGTGTGTTTATATACAGAATATTGAAGACTAGGAGCATTGGGAACTATGTAGGCATGAACATATCATGATGGTAGAGTGCACATGTAAAACACTCATTATTGTAACTAATACTATAACTGTAACTATAACTATAACTAGAATATTTGCATTTTGAAGTGAACACTGTAACTATAACTAAAATCTAGGAATTGGCTACATACTATAACTATAACTAAAATTCTATTTTCTGTCATCAGTCGATTAACTATAACTATTACTAAAATAGATTTTGCTAACTAAAACAACACTAGTACATACCACCTCCAGGAGGAGTACATGCATCAGTATTTGTTCTGTGATGCATCACATGGACACCTGAGTGGCCTTGGTGGTCAGCAATGAAATTTGACATTTTCATGCTGGTCACCACGAGGCTTGTAGCACACACAGGACGGTATGAATGCTCAACATTTGTGGAGATGAGTTGGATATGGACACTGGAAGCCTGTTGTAACTAGTGACAAAAATGTTAAATAACCTGGCCAATCACCAAAAGGTTTATAGGAACTCCATGGCAATGTACATGCGAAAGTATATGTATTAATATATGTATTATATGTACATTGGGGAGCTTTTGTGACTGGCAACAAAACACACCTTTTTGGTCACCAATAGGTACGTATCACCTCCAGGGGGTGTACATACATAAATATTTGTGCTATGATGCATCACACAGGCAACAGAGTGGGGGCGGTGACCAGCAATAAAATAAGAAAGAAGGAGCGAAGGAAGATATTGAACCTAAGGCGGGAGAGCGGTGCTATTTGAATTATTTCAGTGCTGCATCAACTTTGATTGGGCTTATTACCGTAATTTGGTAAATTAATGCACTGTTAAAATAGTGCGAATTGCACAAACTCAGTCATTGTCGATTTGACGCTTAATGCTTGCCTACATAATATTGCGGGCACACACACACACACAGGCTAGCACCAAATCATCAGCAATTCATTAATAATATTTTCTCAATAATACGGAAGCCAGTTTGCTAGCATTTATAGCATTAATAAGACAGTCGCATTAATTTCCCAAATTACGGTATATTACATCTAGTCAATTGTTAATTGACACAAATTAAACAATTGTCAGTTGGAGTTGACTTCCGCGGAAACGCGCCATGTTCCCGCAATCAAAACATGGCGTCTCCTCGTGACATGAACGACATTGACTCGAGTCAAGCGTACCGTTCAGGATCAACGAGAAAGTCTTTGTTGCTGGTAGTGTTTATATTCGCGATATCTTTTGGATTAATGGTCGTTGTGTTTTGGAACTTCCCGGAATTGGACGAGTGAGTCTGCTTCAGTACGTGTTTGTGACTGCTCTCTGGTCTGTGTCTGTCAATGTTGTCTGGTATGTGTCTGTTAATGTTGTCTGGTCTGTATCTGTTAATCTTGTCTGGTATGTGTCTGTTAATCTTGTCTGGTCTGTCTATTAATCTTGTCTGGTATGTGTCTGTTCATCTTGCCTGGTCTGTCTGTTAATCTTGTCTGGTATGTGTCTGTTCATCTTGTCTGGTTTGTCTGTTAATCTTGTCTCGTAGGTGTCTGTCAATGTTGTCTGGTATATGTCTGTCAATGTTGTCTAGTCTGTGTCTGTTACCTTTAGAGAAGATAAGGGAAGAATTAAGCTACCAAGGAACATTGACGACGCTAAAGAACTTGGTCGTTTTCTGTCTAAGTACAAGAATTCTTATTTCTTCACTGTTTTATCTGCTTTCTTCCTCACATACATCTTGTATCCTCTAACTTTAGTGACTTCTGTGTGTATGTACCATGTGTACTGCATGTACTGTATGTACTGTATGTACTGTATGTACTGTATGTACTGTATGTACTGTATGTACTGTATGTACTGTATGTACTGTGTGTACTGTGTACTGTATGTACTGTGTGTACTGTGTATACTGTGTGTACTGTGTACTGCATGTACTGTATGTACTGTGTGTACTGTGTGTACTGTATGTACTGTGTGTACGGTATGTACTTGTGCACTGTACGTATGTACTGTATGTACTGTATGTGCTGTATGTACTGTGTGTACTGTATGTACTGTGTGTACTGTATGTACTGTGTGTACTGTGTGTACTGTATGTACTGTATGTACTGTGTGTACTGTATGTACTGTGTGTACTGTGTGTACTGTGTGTACTGTATGTACTGTGTGTACTCTGTGTACTGTGTGTACTGTATGTACTGTATGTACTGTGTGTACTGTATGTACTGTGTGTACTGTATGTACTGTGTGTACTGTATGTACTGTGTGTACTGTATGTACTGTGTGTACTGTGTGTACTGTATGTACTGTATGTACTGTGTGTACTGTATGTACTGTGTGTACTGTGTGTACTGTATGTACTGTGTGTACTCTGTGTACTGTGTGTACTGTATGTACTGTATGTACTGTGTGTACTGTATGTACTGTGTGTACTGTATGTACTGTGTGTATTGTTTGCTCATACTGCACTTTTCACTGTTACCCTTAACAATTACAGTCTCCAGACATTTGCTATCCCAGGCAGTATATTCCTCAGTATACTCTCAGGATACTTGTTCAATTTTGTGTTGGCTTTATTTCTAGTCTGTCTAGTGAGTATGTATTTGTAGAAGTGTGTGTTGTGTGTGTGTGTGAGTGTGTGTTGTGATGTGTGTGTGTGTGAGTGTGTGTTGTGATGTGTGTGTGTGTGAGTGTGTGTTGTGATGTGTGTGTGAGGGTGTGTTGTGATGTGTGTGTGTGTGAGTGTGTGTTGTGATGTGTGTGTGTGAGGGTGTGTTGTGATGTGTGTGTGTGTGTGTGTGTGTTGTGATGTGTGTGTGTGTGAGTGTGTGTTGTGATGTGTGTGTGAGGGTGTGTTGTGATGTGTGTGTGTGAGGGTGTGTTGTGATGTGTGTTGTAATGAGTGTGTGAGGGTGTGTTGTGATGTGATGTGTGTGTGTGTGTGTGTTGTGTGTTGTAATGCGTGTGTGAGTGTGTTGTGATCACTGTTGTAATGTGTGTTGTAGTGAGTGTCCATAGCCATGTACTCACTGAAATGTACAATTATGTCATGTTCTCATTGTAGTACGTATGTCTATAAGATGTACTGGATATACAGGATATGTGTAATGTATTGTATATGTTGCTTTTACACATGCATGTGCACATGCACACAAACATGTATGCACACAAACATGTATGCACACACACACGCACACATACACACGCACACACGCCCGCACACACACACGCACACACACACGCACACACACGCGCGCACACACACACACACACACACACACACACATATACAGTGTTCGTCCATTGGTGCTTCATTTTGCTACATACTGTCAGCACTGATTGGTCAGCCAATCATTGCAAAATATTTCTCACAGAGAGTGAACACATGGAAAGCACAAGTGAGTTACTTCTTCATCACTGAACCTCTATAATCTACACACATGTTGAGATCTCCCCATCATTGTAGACTGTACTGAGTGAACCTCTATAATCTCCCCACATGTTGAGATCTCCCCATCATTGTAGACTGTACTGAGTGAACCTCTATAATCCACCCACATGTTGAGATCTCCCCATCATTCTAGACTGTACTGAGTGGACCTCTATAATCCACTCACATGTTGAGACCCAAACGTATGCACTCCTCTAAACCTCATTTAGGTTCAGAAGCATCGAAGTGATTTCTTCAATTATATCGTGTTTCTGAGGATCACTCCGTTTCTACCCAACTGGTTCATCAACATCGCCTCACCTATCATTGGTATACCTCTGATGCCATTTTTTGTGGGAACGTTTGTCGGTGAGTGTAATCCGTACAGCAGTCTACAAAATGGCTGTCACCTTGATCATTGGACCCACAAACCACCATTACAATGACCTTGAGCTATCATGTACCAGGTGTTCTTATCTAGCATGTCGAAGAATTCCTACAACTTCTAGTAGTATCAGATGTTCTTATTCGACATGGGAACCGTTACCATAGGCTATTCAGAGTGGCTCCCACAAATGAATAGTATACGGAAAAATTAAGTAATAAGTGAATACATACAGTTGATCCACCAATACGATCTAGCATGTCGAAGAATTTCTACAACTTCTAGTAGTACCAGGTGTTCTTATTTGAGGTGGTGAACCGTTACCATAGGCTATTCAGAGTGGCTCCCACTAAAGTAGAGTGTACAGTACACTGCACCTATACACTTGTGAGTGTGTCTACGATGTTAGTGACCTTGCCTTTCAGTTGAACACACTCACTAGTACCAGGTGTTTTTATTTGACATGGAGACTGTTACCATAGGCTATTCAGAGTGGCAGCCACTATGACATTATTACCAACCATGTGGTCAAAGTGACACCAAGTGGTTTCATCTGATTGACTCTAGACTCAGTACATACATGTTATGTTCATACATGGATACTTATCTCATTACTGTTTGTACACCTTGTGATCACATGATAATCACATGTTTATCTGAAGCTCTACAAATGCATATTTTCACAAATCAATTAGGTGTGGCTCCGCCTTCATTTCTCTTCATCAGAGCAGGGACCACCCTCTACCAAATGACTTCAGCCACTGGTCACATATCGTGGACGTCTGTATTGATCCTCGCGTTGCTGGCTGTCCTATCGTTACTGCCTGTCATATTCAAGAGGACTCTCATGAAGAAATTAACATAACCACTTATCGTCAAGCGTATTGTTTCATTGTGTAACGGGTTGTTTTTGTTGTTATTTATTTATTGTGTGGTCCGAGTTAAATCTGCATATATGTTTATCCAACATCAATAACTTATAATGTATGCTCCAATATATTTATTGCATTGAGATTAATTGGATTATGTACATACTAAACATCCGCATTCATATGGGTGTGTTTGTGTGTACGTGTACAATGTACGTGTGTTCATCCAACACCACATTTATTACATTGTACGAAATAAACATCCACATTCATCCAACGAAGATGGAAGAATTGAAGACAACATTTCATCCTTGTTGGGGCTCATGAGAGAAGAGACATACAAGACTGGTTGCCATTAATTGGATTCAGTTCCCACATCAAACGGAGAAACACTAGTACATTGCAACTTTCTTAGTAAGTATCTTGGTTAGTACACACTCCTGGTTAGTACATACTCCTGGTTGGTGAGTACACCTCACTCAGTCCCTAGCTCATGTACACTATGTCAACCAGTACTGATAGCAAGTACCTCTGATAAGAAGTACAGATTTGGTGTGCCCTTCAAGGTACATACTAAGCAAGCTTCTGGGTAGACAGTGAGTACACTCCCCTCAGTCCCTAGCTCATGTACGTACACTATGTCAACCAGTACTGATAGCAAGTACCTCTGATAAGAAGTACAGATTTGGTGTGCCCTTCAAGGTACATACTAAGCAAGCTTCTGGGTAGACAGTGAGTACACCTCACTCAGTCCCTAGCTCATGTACACCATGTCAACCAGTACTGATAGTGAGTAAGTACTTCTGATGAGAAGTAAAAAATTGACGTGCCCTTTAAGGTACGTATTTATCAAGTCATTCAATTGTATTAGCATTATTATTCAATAACATGATATTATGGTTGGTATATACATGGCTTAGCCAATGGAGCAATGACAAAATAGTACACATTTGAACTGAACTGAACCCAGTGGTCAGGCAACAAAGAAATAAAGAGGAAATGAGGAAACCACTACCACTAGGAAAGGGAATGTTACATCACTAACATACAATTACGCTTGAGAGCCTAATTATGACAATCTCCAGTCAGACTAAGTCTGGTTGACGTGAGCGATTCTTCTTATCTCGATTTTGCACAAACTCCTTGAGTGCGTCCATCACCGTGCTGCGATACTCCTCGGGAACTGCATTCTTCCCCGTAGCCCAATAGTAGATGTCCCAGTCATTGCTAGGTGTGTTGATGAGTTGGTCGTACGTGTCCAAGTCTTCATTGGACATGGATGCAAGGTATCTATCTGCGAAGTTGCTGCACACACAGAAAGGATATTGTCACATAAATTAACATGTATGTGAACAAGTATGGGTGGAAGCACAGATGGTCAAATTTACAAACACACACACGCACACACACACACACACACACACACACACACACACACACACACACACACAAACTACATTACATACATACCCCCACCACCACCAAACACACACTGTATCACACATACTATAGGGTCTTGTATCACATTTAACAAATGTCGTTATACCTTAGAATGAGACCATTTTCCAACATTCCTCGCTTCCGGCTCTGGTACAGTAGCCTCGCTCGTTTCACCTCCAAAGACTCGCCTTTTCGAGGAACAGGCTTGGGCATAGAAATAAATTCACCCATAGCCGGTCCGTCCGATAACACGCGAGCCGAGTAAGTACTCCTTAAAGTCAAAGAGGAAGGAAGAGCTCGCTGAGATATCAAAAGGGTTCGCCTTACTGTTGCCGACAATTGTCCCAAGGAGGCGGCCATTTTTCCAAGTCGAGGATCATTGCGTAATTGCGATTTCGGATCACGAGGAAGAAAATGGCCGTGGACTGACCCCTAAAGTGCGTCCTCCCGCCTCATATTCTGCAATCTAAAACGCGTATTACACGTGTATCACTCATGGCTGTGTCGGTGGATATTTTCGACTCCCTGGGAACGGACCAGTTTCTCGTCAACACGTTTGACGATAAGGTCGTCAAGGAACCTCTTGGGAATTCACAGATTGTAAAGGTACGGCCATGACAACCCACATCTTGTGGATTACGACGAGTTGTGCAGACCTTACTCTGTTCTGTGGTAAAAATTGTTGTTAACAGATAGGATTGATAATTGTCACTGTTTGTAGGAAGCGTGGACTGATTTGTATGGATTACTGATCTAGTATTGATTTGTTTCACCTGTCTATGCACCGTTAGTGCGAATTGCTCACCTCTGTATAGCGGCCACCTGGTTGGGTCCCAGTAGTAACTGTATAAGCAGGTCACCTCTGTATAGCAGCCACCTGGTTGGGTCCCGATAGTGACTGTATAAGCAGGTCACCTCTGTACAGCAGCCACATTTTATGCTATCACCTCCTTGGATTGCAGTACACTTGTATAGCTGCTTCCAACAAGTACATAGCCCTTGGTGCTAACAGCGGAGGAATCTACTGTTTCCATCGAGACCCTCTCAAGTACGTCCGCCTCTTGACCAATAAAGAAGGCCAAATTAGACAATTGTGCTTTGCTCCAGATGGTAATAGAGTAGCAGCTGTTTGTGGGTGAGTTGTGAATGAGTGTAGCTGTGTGTGTGTTTGTGTGTATATGTGTGTGTACATGTTTCTTTACATGTGTGTGTGTGTGTGTGTGTGTGTGTGTGTGTGTGTGTGTGTGTGTGTGTGTGTGCTTACATAATATGCGTACATACACAAACGAAATCTATATTATATTACGTATGTATGTATACATGTTCCTGTCTTGCACACACGTACACAGAGACCATCTAGTGGTAGTTTGGGAGTTGAACCTGGAGGAGCAATGTATTTCCAAGGTGAGTGTACATACTTACGTACGTACACACACATGTAATGTATGTACATGTTAGGGATGGTGAAATAGGGGGTGGGGATCAGGGCTTGACCTTTGAACCTTGAGAAGGAGGAGTATGAACCAATGTATGTATGTAAGACACGTATGTATATACATGCGTACATGTATGTACATACACATGCATACATATGTACATGTGTGTAATGGGGATTAGTATTGAGGTTTAAATTTAAGGCCTTATTTTTACATACATACCACTTTCGAGGAGCTTCTATATACCATCCTTGCATATAGTACATACGTATGTAGCTGAAGATATCGAAAATTGTGTTTTTAGTGCGCACGTGTGTACTTCTGTTTCTGACACTTGCAGAGGTATTATACGTCGGCCATCTTGACAGGGGGCGTGATCCAGGATATTTGTTGGGGGCCGAAATCTGCTCGAGTCTATGCAGGTGACGACAGAGGGCAGGTAGCCGTGTTGTATATGCCAAAGGTGAGGGTGATAGTGGTGCGGTGTGTGCCCGTGATGTGTTCACACTCGTACAAGCAAGAAGGCTACGCTTCTGTGGACAAAAGTGGAAGTGTGTTTGACTGCAAAGTGTTTCAAACGACTAATTCTATAAATCATTTTCAATTCGTTGTATCAAAATTCCTTTTAACCATCCTGGTACCAATTTTTGTACTTTTTTGACTTATACTGTACGTATGTATTTTACTGGGTGTCTGGTATGGTAGTCTCCTGGCTATGGGCTTCAATAAGCTTATCTAGCCATAATCGTACCTGTGGAGTTGAATTGGATTGGGAATTCGTCATACTATACTGTCCATGTGATGTGGTTGTGTGTTCACTTCATGTACGTATATACGTACATGTGTTTATATATTGTACATATGTACGTACGTAAGTACGTGTAGCGGGAAGATTTTTCCATTAATTTGGTATTAGTGGTTTTACTGTATTTTCTTAAAATGGTTTTTAACCTTTTGAATGTGATGGGATGATGGCAGGGCATGTTGACTTTGCATGTCTTCATCAACTAGAGTGAAGTAAATATGTAGGTACGTATGTACACACAATGACATCATCAATCTAATTTATCGTAGTGTAATCATTTTGCTCTGTAACTACGTATATTACATTATGTCATGTTTTCATGATGTGTACCGTGTGAATACATGCTGTGTCTGTTTCTTTCTTGTTGGATGATAGGCATCTCGAGTGATTGACCCCTTCAAGCGTCTCGACGAGGTGATCTTCCAAGACCAAGGTCCGGTGGTCCAGATGGACTGCCTCGGCGAGCTGGTATTGGTGTCCCTCTGGACCAGGTGTGTGCTGCTCAAGTTGGGGGTGAAGGGACTGGAGGTTGTGCAAGTGGGGAAGAAGCTGAGGTGACTACATACATACTTGTGTTTACATGTTTGTGCTTGCATTTTCTTTTGTTTGATTGTATAGTGCTTGCATGTTCTTGTGTTTACATGTTCTTTGGTTTAATTGTCCAGTGTTTGCATGTTCTTGTATTTGCATGTTGTGTTTGATTGTCTAGTATTTGCATGTTATTGTGTTTGCATGTTCTTTTATTTGCATGTCTTGTGTTTGCATATTCTTTTGTTTGCATGTCCTTGTGTTTGCATGTTCTAGTGATGTATGTGTGTTTTGTTTTCATGTTGTGTGTTTTTGTGTTTGTTTATGCTTTGTATTTTATCTGTTGTTAATTACAGTTCCCACTCTACTACGTACTTGTCTGTGTGTCTCTTCTACAGGGAAGGTTTGTATGGAGCCTGTTTCTCTTCTTCTCAATCTGTGAAGCCCAAGATCTACGCCACGCGTCCGAGTATGAGGGTTTGGGAGGCAGGGCTGAACGGAAAGGTGTCCCTGACACACAGGTTGAAGGAGCTACTGTCAGTTCCTCCATCTCCAATACTAGGACACCAGTGAGTGTGTATATGTAGTGTGGAAGTGTGTGTGTGTGTGTGTGTGTGTGTGTGTGTGTGTGTGTGTGTGTGTGTGTGTGTGGTGTGTGTGTGAGTGTTGGTGCTGGTGTGCACATGGGTGCCGTGTGTGTGTGTATATGTGAATGTGTGCATGTGTACATGCGTGTTAGTGTGTGTAGAGCACGCGCGTGTGTGTGTGTACAAGCATGCCTACACATGTATTTACATACGTACATCACCATATATACACATATAATATGTTTGGAGGTCTTGTCGTCAATCCTATGGGTACATGTCCTTGACTCCACACACAGGGTCTTACCAGATTTCTCTCCGTCGAAGTCCACATACTCTGGACCAACTACCTCCTCACGAGTGCTCGTTTCAAAGTAAGTGTGTTCATCATCTGTTCACCATGCACACGCTATGGAGGAGTGATGGGTGTTCATGAGGCAGTAGGGATACCTGTATTCCACCATTGCTATATATGTACCCAAATACACATCATCACCTCATCTCTCCCCATCTCTCCCCATCTCTCCATCTCTCCCCATCTCTTCTCATCTCTCCCCATCTCTCCTCATCTCTCCCCATCTCTCCTCATCTCTCCTCATCTCTCCTCATCTCTCCCCTTCTTTCCCCATCTCTCCCCATCTCTCCTCATCTCTCCTCATCTCTCCCCTTCTTTCCCCATCTCTCCCCATCTCTCCTCATCTCTCCCCTTCTTTCCCCATCTCTCTTCATCTCTCCCCATCTCTCCTCATCTCTCCTCATCTCTCCCCTTCTTTCCCCATCTCTCCTCATCTCTCCTCATCTCTCCCCATCTCTTCTCATCTCTCCTCATCTCTCCTCATCTCTCCCCTTCTTTCCCCATCTCTCCCCATCTCTCCTCATCTCTCCCCATCTCTCCCCATCTCTCCCCATCTCTCCCCATCTCTCCTCATCTCTCCCCTTCTTTCCCCATCTCTCCTCATCTCTCCTCATCTCTCCCCATCTCTTCTCATCTCTCCTCATCTCTCCTCATCTCTCCCCTTCTTTCCCCATCTCTCCCCATCTCTCCTCATCTCTCCTCATCTCTCCCCATCTCTCCCCATCTCTCCTCATCTCTCCCCATCTCTCCTCATCTCTCCCCATCTCTCCTCATCTCTCCTCACCTCTCCCCATCTCTCCCCATCTCTCCCCATCTCTCCCCATTTCTCCCCATCTCTCCTCATCTCTCCCCATCTCTCCTCATCTCTCCCCATCTCTCTTCATCTCTCCTCATCTCTCCCCATCTCTCCCCATCTCTCCCCATCTCTCCTCATCTCTCCTCATCTCTCCCCATCTCTCCTCATCTCTCCTCATCTCTCCCCATCTCTCCCCATCTCTCCTCATCTCTCCTCATCTCTCCCCATCTCTCCCCATCTCTCCTCATCTCTCCTCATCTCTCCCCATCTCTCCCCATCTCTCCCCATCTCTCTTCATCTCTCCCCATCTCTCCCCATCTCTCCTCATCTCTCCCCATCCCTTCTCTCACAGGGAGCAGATGGTGTTATGGTCTGGATCAGCTGTCATTGTGTTCAGCTCGTTCGAGAGGCGTCTCATTGGGTGGTACCTCACACGTGGGGATATTAGTAATGTATGTTGCCATGGAGACCACATATACATGGTTGCTAACGACGGAGAAGATGTCTACAAGTTGAAGATACAGTCTCTCCGAGAGACACTCCTCTCGCTGGCCTCCATGGACCTGAACATTCAGGTTGTCAAGGTGAGGTTGCCATGGATTTGGTTTCATTCTGTCAGAGAAATATGTGTGTACATCGTTATGTGAAATCATTGGGCTGATCTGTTGGAGGAACATCTGTGTTTATTATCTTATGTACATTAGGGGAAATCCCCCCCAGTGAAGTCACTTCTCATTGTGAAGTTGAGATGGAGTATATGTTGTACATGTCCTTATATGTAGCTATGATGGTGAGATTGTGAGATGGGAAATCCCCTTCTCGCCCCCCAAAAGCCATAATGTAATATCCCTCCATTTCACTAACAAGTGTACGCAGTAGCTAGTGTTACTCCATTGTGATCATCATGTCTGGTTTTACAGTGTGTACCATTTTGTGTGTTCGTAACCACCATGCATATGTATGTATGTACCTTATATAAATATATGTACGTATACAGTATGCATATAATATAATATTATATATGTACGTATGTACATACGTATGTACATCCAAACTTGCTTAGTGAGTACGTACCTTAAAGGGCACCAAATCTGTGCCTATATCTCCAACTCATTTGTGTAGTTATACAAACGTACATACGTGTACACTCGTACATGCATTCGTATGTAGATACATACATGTACACGCGTGCATTCGTGCAGAAATCAATTCTGTGTGTTTACAGCTTGATGTGCCTACATATACTTATGTGGTCATTTGAAGCATCACTACTGAAATAATTGATTAAGTGCGCGCTTCTCCTTGATATGTGTCCTCTTGGTCTTGGACCCTTTTGAACGAGAAATTTCAAACTCAGGGATTACCCTTACTTGTCCTCTGTCTGGAATATTTCCAGCCTCTTCTTTCTTCTTCATTTCCTCCACACTCTTTCCCAAGTCTCCAACGATGTCGATTACCTCCGTTAGTTGACGCGACATGTGTACCACTTTGTCCATGGCAAGCTGAAGGTGTTCGTCTTTGCTGTTAGCAATGTGTTCCCCGATCAACTTTCTCTCCACCTGCGTGTTGCATCCGAGAATCTTGTACCTACATTCCACCTTCTCCTTCGGGCAGTCGTAGTCACGGTGATTTTGAACCTCGCATCTTTCAATGTCCACTTTGCCGCACTCGTTGGGACACGGCAGTGGGAATTTCCAACACTTCTCGTAATGAGCCGTGGTTATTCTAACATAGGTGTCGACTCTGTTACAGTGAGGGCAAGAGTATTTTCTATTCAGACAATCTTTCATCATGTGATCGTTGATGGTCTTTCGTTGACTGCGTTGGCCGCACCCATAAGGACAGCTCACATCTTCGTAAGCGCAGCCATCTTGTGAGTTGAGGTGGTCCATAGCATCTCCAAGGCGACCCACCCACCAACACCCCTGTTCCTGGTTCGGGCAGCTCACTCGGAGATTCTTTACTCTCCTTTCGGTGAAGTTGTCGCTGTGTGTGTTACAGTTCTGCCGACACACAGGACACTGCTGGTACGCTGTTTTGTAACCGCTGTACTGACCTCGAGCACCGTGGATGCACTGTTTACAGAAGAGGTGCCCACAGGTGGTTTGTTGAGGCTCCTCCACAATCCCATGACAAACTGGACAGAGAAGTTCCTCCAAGTACTGCTGGAGCTGGTCTACAAACACAAACTCCCTCTCCTTATAGGTGTAATTCATCGCTATTCTACTCTGCCTGGCAGTCTCTGATCCCTATTCTACTTCTTTTCGCAGTCTCTGGTCCCTATTCTACTTCCTCTCACAGTCTTTGGTCCCTATTTTACTTCTTTTCATAGTCTCTGGTCCTGCGTTGCACTATCACGCCCCCTTTTCCTGGTATCTAGGGTCTATGGTGCAGATGACACGTGGTCATATGATTGGATGATGTCATACTTTGTTTCTGTATGACATCACCATGTGGGTTATGAATATCATTAATTGACAGCACCACAAGGCAATCTTTCCTG
>OZ026553.1:445000-447500 GCA_964020155.1 Chondrilla cf. caribensis | reverse complement strand
ACCTCTATAATCTACCCACATGTTGAGATCTCCCCATCATTGTAGACTGTACTGAGTGGACCTCTATAATCTACCCACATGTTGAGATCTCCCCATCACTGTAGACTGTATTGAGTGAACCTCTATGATCTACCCACATGTTGAGATCTCCCATCCTTGCAGACTGTACTGAGTGGACCTCTATAATCCACCCACATGTTGAGATCTTCCCATCATTGTGGACTGTACTCATGTTTCCCTGTAGACTAAACAAGATGACATGTGCTGTGTGTCAACTCGGTGTACAGAGCTGTGTTTCCTTGTCAGTACCAGGAGTGGTTGTACTGCCTTGTGGTGAGTCAGTATTATATGTGGACATTATACACGAGTGTACACATTCATACCAGCATACTACTTGTATTGTACACGTATACACACATATATATAATATATTATACAAATTTCAAACATACATGTACATACATACATACGTACATACATGTATACATATAATATACAATATTACATGTACATACAGTGAATACTCATTAATCCGCCACAATTCATTTTCAAAGAATATGGTGGGTTAATGCGTTTGGCAGATTAACTGGATATTCATTGGTACTTGTACATTATATTGGTACTGGGAAATTGTGGTAGATAAAAAGGTTTGGCAGATAAAGTGGTGGTGGATAAACGAGAATTCACTGTACACCAGTAGAATCTCAAATTATCTCAAAGGCTAATTATAGGGGACCCACAGAATCACTTCCTGTTATCAGATGTTCTTATCAGGATTTGCCTTCTACATGTACATACTACAGCAAAGCAAATCAAGCTGAAATACTAGTTTGTGTTGAGCGGAAATTTGTCTTAAGAGTAGATTGATGTCTATTTATTTGGACAGTTACACACGTCACTTGTTGGCAAATGTTATGCAAAATGTTATTGCCGACAAGTGATGTGCGTAACTGTCCAAATAGACATCAACCTATTAAGGCTCGGCATGTCAACTAACCTCTGTCATAATTACCTTAAGGGTGTTTGTCCAAATATGGGATTCTCCTGTACTTGAAATGTGTATAAGATTATAATCGTACATCATGTGTGCATATACAAATACACATACTGTACATGTACACATACAAACATGCACATGCATGTATGTACACATGTATTATGCATAATTAATACATAACATTTTGTATTGTTTTATGACACAGTGATTAATGTTTATTTTCTATGACTTCTTAGGTCACTGTTACCATAGAAACTGCCTATCAGAAGGAGCATGTTTGCTATGCTACCAACATGCCAATCTGTTTAATCACTTCTGATCGATTGCATTCGATTATTTATAGGTATTAACAGTTTTTACCGAATTAAACCAACTATCGTTGTTGTACAGTTCTACATATTTTTATGTGTGTTTTCGTTCGTGTTACTTCCATTTTATTATTTGAATTTAAATTGAAATAATAAGTTTGTTTGCACATTTATTCATGTACACTGTGTAATGTGTGTTGTATACAATGATTGTTAATTTTTATTAATATAATATTATATATACATGTATACACTAAGTATAACATATTATGGTTTGGGAGACCTTACGTAGTCTGGCATGCTAGACCATCCTGCACACATGCATGTGCCCAGAGGCAGAAAGGCATCAAAGGGACTTTCTGCCTTGAGATTGGCGGATTAACTGGATATTCATTGGTACGTGTAAATTATATTGGTACTGGGAAATTGTGGCGGATTGAAAGGTTTAATTAGCAGATAAAGTGGTGGCGGATTAACGAGAATTCACTGTATGAATGATACATATGTACTTAATAACTTATATATAATTATAGATACTTATTATACTTATATCTGTGCATATAATATAATATTATATGCATTGTACGTATTGGGATAGGACAGTTTGATATAAGCAGAATGTCGAGTCAAGCGCATTCGACTCAAGTGGATACAGATCTATTACAGCGACCCTAAGTTATTAAATCGTTATCGTGCGTATATTGCGATATTGAATGCAAGTGGTCTGATAAACATGCGTGGCCATTGTGTGTAGCTAGTGAGTACAACTATTCTGTGACACATGTACAGGGGTGCATGTGTGCGGTTTGTACGAGAGAGTGAGTAGTGTTGAGGGTGCTGGTGGAGGGTGCTAGTGGAAGGTGCTGGTATCACTGTTCACTGTCTTCACTTCCCGAATCAGTTCTAGGACAAAGTTGGAGAGGAACATTGTGTTATGATGCAAGGTGTACTGACTAGGACATGCATGTATAAACATGTGCAAACACACACACACCACACAAAGATCACATACACTCTCACACACTCACACACACACACACACACACACACACACAGAGTACACACACTCTCACACACACACACACACACACACACAGAGTACACACACTCACACACACACACACACACACACACACACACAGAGTACACACACTCACACACACACACACACACACACAGAGTACACACACACACA
>OZ026553.1:437500-440000 GCA_964020155.1 Chondrilla cf. caribensis | reverse complement strand
ACCATGGAAGGGGCTTCCGAAGACTACACACAGTACACACATTATATACAGTATACACAGTACATACAGTACACACAGTACATACAGTACACACAGTACATACAGTGCACATAGTATATACAGTACACACAGTACATACAGTATACACAGTACATACAGTACATATAGTACACACAGTACACACAGTACACACAGTACACACAGTACACACAATACATACAGTACATACAATACACATAGTACATACAGTACACATAGTACATACAGTACATACAGTACATACAGTACACACAGTACATACAGTACACACAGTACATACAGTACATACAGTACATACAGTACATACAGTACACACAGTACACACAGTATACATACACACTCACCAATCGTGATCTCACTGGCTTGTTTCTATCATCAGCAACATCCTTCCACACGATAAGACCACTAGCTTGGCTATAGTGGAGTATTACAATGTGTGTGTGTGTGTGTGTGTGTGTGTGTGTGTGTGTGTGTGTGTGTGTGTGTGTGTGTGTGTGTGTGTGTGTGTGTGTGTGTGTGTGTGTGTGTGTGTGTGTGTGTGTGTGTGTGTGTGTCTGTGTGTGTGTGTGTGTGTGTGTGTGTGTGTGTGTGTGTGTGTGTGTGTGTGTGTGTGTGTGTGTGTGTGATTTTGTGTGCGCGCGTGTGTGTGTGTGTGTGTGTGTGTGCGTGTGTGGTGTATGTGTGTGGTGTGTGTGTGTGTGTGTGTGTGTGTGTGTGTGTGTGTGTGTGTGTGTGTGTGTGTGTGTGGTGTGTGTCTGTGTAGATATTCTCCACTCACTCATGTTGGGGGACCATCCCTACAGCTGTTGAGGGGAAAACACTACAAGTTATAATCCATCACATGCTTACTGCATGACAGATGAATGTGATCACTACATATGAACAAATTGTCTTCGTGTATGTATGAACATATGTGACATACGTAGATTTACAACAAGTTCCATTGCACACAAACATCACATACAACTTGCAAGTACATGCACAACTACATCACATGTAACATGTACATGTAAAACACACATTACATACAACATGTACATGTACAAATAAATCACAAGTAACATGTACAACACACAATGCATGTACATGTACATGTACAATACGATTACATCACATACAACATGTACCCTGCTGAATGGTGGTACAGCTTACTTGTATCCCAGCAAATGTAAGAATAGGCCTGAATTTGAAATGCTAATCAATTAACGCACCATATTAGGAAGTATCCAATCAAACCTGTGACAGGTGCCTATCGTATAGCGGGAAATTTTCACGGGACAAAATTTTTGCGGATGGCTCCAAAAATGAAAATTCATGGATAAATTTTTCGCTGATGCTGGCCAGAGTCACGCGATAGAACAGCGAGAACGCCTAATTTGCGGAAAAAATTTTCATGGATGTTAGGCAAACCACAAAATCTGTGAAAATTTTGTCCCAAGAAAATTTCACGCTATGCAGTATACGGTATAGTGCCTCATAAACACCAGCTGTGTGTCTACATGGTATAGACACACAGCTGGACTTTTGATCTCACCTCACACTGGGATTCATGTAGTAGATAAATCCCTCCTTGGGTTGGTACATGGGAAATGTACTCACTGCAGAAGACTATTGGACTGGGGGCTGCACCCTTGGTCAATTAGACTTTTGCAGTTAGGACATTTCCCATGTACCAACCCAAGGGGGGATTTTTTTCTATTATGTATCCTGGCAACTAGAAATGTATCAAAATTAATCAGGTTTTGTCAAAAAGTACATCAACGTGACCTGTTCTGAGCTAGTACATGGGAAATGTACGTAGGTCATTCCTTTGATGGTACCATCAACCAGGATACACGTACAACTACATCACACGTAAAAACACATTGCACAAAGTCACGCACATCTGCAGGTCAATGTCAAAGTCTTCTTTATCTTGAGGAGGTTGACCACTTCTACTGAAGTCGACTTGTGGATTGACATCCCATTTATACGCATGATCTCATCGCCAACCTGAAGAGCATTGCGTAATAAAGAGAGAACATTGCATAATTAGACATTCGGATTGCATAAGATACCATATTAACATTGTGTACAGTGGCACCTGTCTACAAAGACCACTAGAAGAAACAGAGTACTACGGTCTCTGTAGAAAGGTGGGCTTTACAGAAATATGCTCCACTGTAATTGAGTCGATGTACTGGATGGTCCAATAGTGGCCACATAGGTGATGAAGTCTCCACAGCTAACATAGGTATGTAAATACATAGGTGATGTACTGGATGGTTCAATAGTGGCCACATAGGTGATGTACTGGATGGTTCAATAGTGGCCACATAGGTGATGTACTGGATGGTTCAATAGCGGCCACACATAGTTGATGTACTGGATGGTTCAATAGTGGTCACATAGTTGATGTACTGGATGGTTCAATAGTGGTCACATAGTTGATGTACTGGATGGTTCAATAGTGGTCACATAG
>OZ026553.1:427500-432500 GCA_964020155.1 Chondrilla cf. caribensis | reverse complement strand
GTGCAACACCAACCAACATACAAATATCACACTGAACGTGGTGTCCAGTTATCCAACTAGCGATGAGAGTTGGAGTAGTATTTCCCGAGTTGTGGGGAGAGTATTCCCAAGAGATCCCATAGACACCTCAGGGGTTAGAAGTATCGATACCAAACCTGGTCCCATGAATACACTATGTGAATGGGAATATATCAGCAACTTCAATAGTAACAGAATTCCCAACTACTTGTTCCGAGCTCAGTTGAAGAAAAACAGTACCTCGGAATATACCATAGGAAGGGAAGTATGTCAGTGTGAGGCCATACTCCACCCTGTGAATGTCCTGAAGTTGGAATGCAATCCAAACTCTGATGTCGAAGAATGGAAACTGGAAGAGGAATATATCACTGTGGCATATACTTGCGTGATAAAAGCAAATTAATCATAAAGTAAATATCAAACAATTCACTTAGTATTACTATAGGCATGATATTACTTATACATAGGTTGTCCAGACAATTACAATTTGGTCACTATTATCATTAAATTATTATTATAATATTATTGATTAATCAGTTATCTAATCACTGGTCACTGTTACACTATAAGGTACTCATTATTATAATATCAATAACTCTAGAACCTGGCAGAAAATATATGTACACATATACACGAGTACATTTATTGGGAAACTTTCACTATTGAAAATTGGTGTGGTTGTTAAAATTCCAATAAAAATGCAATAGAAAACGACCAACTGGTTACCAAATGCCCCATCCTCCCGCCAACTACATGTGATGTTCCCTGCTATTGTACATGTGCACACATACCTTCATCCCAACCTGGGATGCCCTAGAAGACGGCTGCACCGAGCTAACAAACACTCCACAGTTGTATTCCAGACCTCCTCGAATTGATATGCCAATAGACTCCGCCCCTTTTCTCTTCAGGTGGACAACTCGCTGTTCGTAGGTGGGGATCACGGGGAGGAGTGAGTTGTATTCAGCTCTCATGCGTGCTGGGATGAGCGGCCTGTGAACATGTTGCATGGCGAGTAAACAAATATACATCACCAATAACAACAACAATAACAACAACAACAACAAAGTAGAAGTGAGTGTTTATGTATCAGAGGTTTGTACCTGTACATAGATTCCCCTAAGGGAGAAGGGCTTAGCTTGGTTGACTATGGCTAGGGTGAGATTTATTAGTACAGTATTACCACATAATACACATACCGTATAGCGGGAAACTTTGGCGAGCATTGAGTTTGGTGAATCAGTCCCCAGAACGAATTGGCGAGTTTTAAATTTGGTGGCATGACAAATTCCAGGATCGTCAGATTACGTCAGAATAAAATATGGCGGATTTTAAATTTGGCAATTTTCCGTAAAATCGCCAATTCGCCAAAATTAATTAAAAACCTCACCAAAGTTTCCCGCTATACGGTATGTAAACATCAACCAAATACAGTGTCACCCGCTTAATATACCGCCAGTTAATAGGCCAAACCGTTTATTATGCCACAATTTTCTGGTACTAATTCATCAGTATGGGGAAAGTATACACGTATTGTGCCAATCGTCAAATCAAACATTAATAATTATTATTAATAGAGTAGTACACAGCCTACATAATTAAAACAACCGAAGAATTAAAATAATATAATCAGGTTATTTCGTTATATTTATTATTAGATTATTATTTTGTGTCTTCCTGTAATCAGATATAACATAAACAGGACATTTTGCCTTAGTTTATATATTCATGAACAAGTAATAATTCAGGAAAAATTGTTAAAAAAAATGGTACACATATCACTTCTGAGATGATCACCGCAGCAGTGTGCTTGTACTTCAGTTGAGGCGTGGATTAAGGGAAAACATTTGCATACATATCCCATAATATAGCACAGGTTGGGTAAACAGTACATGTCACTTGACAGGTTTCATAGTTTATATTCAATCATTCAACCATTAATCAAATAATTGATCAATAATCGAGGACAAAGAACCAAGATACAAATCTTACAATAATATACATACATACATATGTATATACATATGCACACATAATATTATGTAAGGATATTCTCTATCGGATGTACATACGCACCTGATGTAATGATACAGACCCCGCTTCTTTGGGTGGCTCAGAAGGGGTCTCAACTTTTCAACTAACTCTTCCACAAGTTGGGTTCTGGAAGTATAATGCAGCCAAAGTACTCATTACTACACTCACACACTTAATGTGTACACCTAGGATGCTTTTAGAAAATACATATCACATGCTTAAACTACACACACACACACACACACACCACACTCACTCACACACACCACACTCACTCATTCACTCATACACAAACACACACACACACACCACACTCACTCACTCAATCACACACACACACACACACACACACACACACACACACACACACACACACACACACACACACACACCACACTCACTCATTCACTCATACACAAACACACACACGCACACCACACTCACTCACTCAATCACACACACACACACACACACACACACACACACACACACACACACACACACACACACGTTCACTAACATTTACCCAGTACATACTTACGTCTTCCCACACATACCTCTGGAACACTTTCAATGCATTCTGAAGATCCATTCTGTCCTGAAAGCTGTCCAAATGCAGATTAACCTAACAATGCCATGTACAAAACAGGGTCACAGAGAACAAGGAGAGAATGAGGACCTTGCAAAATATCCAATATCGATCGAGCATCACAAACGTTACTATCACTGCCAAGCCTAGAACCTGACTGTTCT
Source organism: Chondrilla cf. caribensis (assembly GCA_964020155.1). Lineage (NCBI taxonomy): Eukaryota > Metazoa > Porifera > Demospongiae > Chondrillida > Chondrillidae > Chondrilla > Chondrilla cf. caribensis. The sequence goes on along the minus strand of OZ026553.1, from coordinate 429,695 downwards.
CCAATAATGGATACAACTCCACAACTGGTAGAATGTACACATCATAAATACTGCATATTACACACATTATCTATAATATTATTTATGGGGATTACACATAATTAATTGATAAAAAAATTGAAAAATATGATGCCCACTGATGTCAACATGTCATGGGTGTTTACATACACTTCTTGCCCTCCATAGAAAGCCCTGGGATAATAGTGGAACTTCAAAAGCCAGTAGATACACAGGTTATACCTTCCTCTCTAATAATAATTAGTATGATAAGCTGGAGAGGGGTGACTTCGAACAATCAGCCATTAACGACCTTAAGACTCAGATACTACTATATACAGATACTATTGATTCAAATACAAGGATATCACCATACACAGGGGATTGATCAGTGGCTGGCACTGAACCATATAGCTCTACACAGTTAACGTTAAAGGTTCCCTTTCCGAAGTGGCCCTTCCCCAAATCAACTTAGAATGCTAAAACGACTGTATGGCACACAAGGCCAAGTGTTAACATACGATAAAGTACTCCTTGCATGTTCTATTACGTCTGTATGTGGCGCCACGTATACAAAGTAACGGCTCTACTCGTTGATTCAGCAAAACTATTGATGCGTGCGAGTGATCGAATGCGAGAGCTGTGCAACACGTGTAGACTGCGGGTGTGCGACTCACCGCTCTTTTGTAAGCAGCGATGACCGACTTCTTGTCAGGATAGTTCGAAGGAGTGAAGGCTGCATTCGGAGGAGAACTTATGGTCTCGTTCAAAGGATTCATTTTCGGTCCAATAACAAGCCTTCTTCACGGAAAGATAAGGGGGCGTGTTGAAATAAACGCAAAAAGAAAAGTGAGCTGGGTCGCGTTATTACGCGGGTTGTATAGGAACGGTTATTCGGCTGTGGCTAGCAAGCGAAAGCTGTCATAGCTAGTCTACTCGGAGTATTCGTCAATCGAATCGTATTCGAGAGTGACAACGTACAGCAGGCTCGCCCCATAACGATCTGCATTCATCTAGCATACATGTAGAAGACAAATCTATGTACAAACTATGATCATGAAATTAACACACTTCAGGTACAAACTTGAAATCATCCATCCAAGAGATGCACACACTTGACCTCAGGAAGATAATCAAGACAGTCAGTAAAGCATTGTTGATGTTGATGACAGTTGTGATGGTATGATGATCACATGATGATGGTGGTGGTGATGATGACAGTTGTGATGGTATGATGATTATATGATGGTGGTGTTGTTGGTGATGATGACAGTTGTGATGGTATGATGATTATATGATGGTGGTGTTGTTGGTGATGACAGTTGTGTTGGTATGATGATTATATGATGGTGGTGATGATGACAGCTGTGATAGGATTGTGATGATGGCGGTGGTGACGATGATGATAGTTGTGATAGGATTGCGATAATGTTGGTGGTGATGATGATGATGACGATGATGGCAATGAGCTTGAATGACAGTCAGTGATATCTTGACCTTGTCAATAAAATCCATTTCTTGTCGTTCCTGTGACCCCAAGATGGTCGAGGATGACTGTTTCTACACAAAAACAAATGGCAAACAATTCAAATAGATCAATGAATAATATCATGAATAAGTAATAGTTCTCAATTTTAATTGATTACTTGCTGAGCAGCTGCTCTAGCGACCCTACAGAATGGTTCTTGGATAATGTAATTGATTCGTCAAGTGATTTTCCGTCAAAACTGATTATCACCAGTGGTGCGGTAGATTGATTAATTACAGGAAATAATTGAGTTCAACAGGAAGTCACCCCAACTTATCACCCTCATCCAGCTCTCCCTGGGCAGTTCTGATATTGAACCTCAAGATCACCTGAAATGTGGACTGAAGTCCCAAGACCCCACATCAAGGCATTGGGTTACTGCTATGCCTAATAAACTGGGAGTGGCTTCAGTTACACCTGCTTAATTACTTCAGGTGATAATCAATCAGTCAATATGTAATGATGATTGATGGCACGATTAGAGACGGTTCCCCCTTGTATCACAGAACACCACATCCCATGGCTGACCCTGTCGCTGGTACTCATCCTCTGGATCCTCTGGGAAGGAGGAGTGCAGCGTGTTCACTGATCCCAGCAAGGCGGTGCCCTGAAATCAAGGAACAATACAGAAACACACAGCAATGAACAACATAATACCTCCATGTATTGC
>OZ026553.1:407500-417500 GCA_964020155.1 Chondrilla cf. caribensis | reverse complement strand
GATTATTTTTACTAGTACATGGTTCCCATAGTCACTCTGAAGTCACTATAGACTGTTGTCTATCAGTGATTAGTTAGATTTGAAATCAGTGACGTCCCCAGCAAGCTGAGTGAATAGTCACCATATATATATTATATATATGTATACAGATCTTCGTCTATCCATGGCTCCTTTTTGATGATCCACTCGCCCCTCCCAGCTGGTAGATTTGGTATGGCAACTTTAGACTATAGTACTTCATCAAGTGGGGTGCATGGGGTAGTGTAGAAATCTGAACATAGTGATGTTTGAAATCTGGTACAATATAATATTGTCTGTGTGACCTATGTAGTTGAGAAACCATTCAACTGTACAGTGTGACCTATTCAACTTCACTGCCTGACCTACTTGAGATAATGATATATTCACTCCACTGTCGCATGGGTTGTGTACTCCTTTGAAGGTGAATGTGTTGACTCTGACTCAGCAGAGTTTGGTCAACATGTCAAATGATCCCAGTCGAATCACTGTTTCACTACAGTGAGGCTCCTTTGAAGTGAAATGATACCTGATTTTTTGTGGCTTCTATATTAAGTGTTCCTGCTTACCACAGTCACTGGCAACCTTAGAAATGACTTGCTCTCACATTGTAGCTCAAATGACTGCTAGTTGCTATGCAGTCATGAAGTGGGGAATGTTAATCACTCATGGAATGAATGATGTAACTTAACTTCTGAATCAAGTTGCATGGCTGTTTTATGACATGGAGTTACTACAATGATCGAGACAATGTGGCTTGTCTTATAGAGTGTGGATTACTAGAAGAAGGTCATAATTAGATGTGTTGGGTGAACCATGTTTTGGATATATCAGCTATAAAGGACATGTACCACACTGTCCAGAACTCAGTGAATATAGATCACATTCATGAATTAAGTAGTGTTGAATGGAGGGAGTTTGGGATATTGGGTGAACCAGTTTGAATACAGTGAATACTTGTTAATCTGCCGTAATTTGTTTTCAAAGAATATGGTGGATTAACGAGTTTGGCGGATTAACTGGATGTTCATTGGTACTTGTACATTATATTGGTACTGGGAAATTGTGGTAGATTAAAAGGTTTGGCAGATAAAGTGGTGGCGGATTAACGAGAATTTACTGTATGACTAAATCATCCCAGTGAGGAAGGGACACACCAGGTAATGAAAAGAGGGCCCATCTTCCCATGCCATTACAGTCAAACTTGTTGTGAAGACCACCCAAGGGACCAGTTCAGGTGGTCTCTGAAGACATGCAGGTGGTCTTTTTACAGAGGTGCTTTTAAATTAGTAAATTATAGTTTATTTCACATTATGGATAATCCATAATGGTCACTCATGAAAGATCAATGGGCTATGTGTAAAGAAGGTCTTTATAACAGTTTTCCAATGTAATTTGAAAATGAATTTCATCAGTTCAGTAGTCACTTATATACTATTGAAATTCCAGCATCACTTCAACACAATCATGGGCATAATGAATAACTTGTTGTTATGTCTGCCTTCTTGTAGTCATGTTCTCATATAAAGTCTTGTCACCAGGACATCTGAAGGCACTTGAAAGACACGAGTATGCTTCTACTGGTATATCCTTGGTCGAACCAGTATTGCGAGTATTCTGGAAATGGCTGATTTTGAAGTTTCCACCGTGGATTGCTCCAAATGTGTTGACTATGATTGGGTTCACTTCGAATTTTACCCTTACGCTTATGTTGCTGTTGCTTGATCCCAAGGCTATGGGAGAGGTTTGTGTGTGTGCATGTTTGTGTGTGTGTGTGTGTGTGTGTGTGTGTGTGTGTGTGTGTGTGTGTGTGTGTGTGTGCATGTGTGTATTACGTATGTGCATATACTATGGATGGCCTTGGATATATGGTGTCTGCAGTATACATTGTGTACACACACACACACACACACACACACACACACACACACACACACGCACGCACAATAGGCCAATCGTTTGAACATGCACATAATGTATCTGCTCTTACACAGGGTCCTCGTTGGATATTCCTTCTCCCTCTATTGGGTATCTTTCTCCACCAAACAATGGATGCTCTGGATGGTGAACAGTGCAGAAGAACAGGTGTTGATACCTACCTGGAGGAGATATTCGATCACGGCTGTGATATCATATCCGCTCTTTTGCTGGGCCTCTCATGTGGTTCTCCAGCCTACCTCGGTAAAGACCCTGCCATATTTGCTGTGATTGTGTTCACTATTATGGCCTTATTCTACCTGACACACTGGCAAGCTTATGTGTGTGGGAAAGTCATATTCCGGCTGTGAGTTTCCTGCATATGTTCACTGTACAGAATATGTAGTGGCAGGTAATTGGATAATAGATACAAAGTCATATATGTACAGTACTATGCTCACAGCACATTGTAATGTGGATGGTGCAATACAAACACAATATATATACGTATGCAATGTAGTAAAGAAGTATTGAAGACATTATAATATACTATAATATAATATTGATTACAAATTAAATGCACTATTAATGAAATCAGTATTTTTAATCTACACACAGACTGGATGTCACAGAGGCTCAAATCCTTGTAATGTCAATTCATCTTGTGACGTTTCTGTTTGGTGTCCAGTTCTGGGAGAATGCTGTCTTTGGTTTGACTGTCCGTACAATCCTGCTGACTGTGGTCCTATTCACCATCTCGTCAGTCATTGCTCTTGGAGCTCTCAACGTGATCACAGGGGGTGTTGGGAAGAATGGGACCACAGTGGCCAATACCAATGTGCTGTCCCCCGGAATTCCCCTTGCTCTTGTTTTGTTTTTCAGTTGGAGTTTTTTAAATCGATCAGATTTACTGTTCCATCACCAGCCATCACTGACTCTCTTTGTGTTGGGACTACCTCTTGTGAAACTGAGTTTTATCATTCAAGTATGTTTCTCTCTGTGTATTATACAGTAAAGCAGTATGTGTGTGTGTGTGTGTGTGTGTGTGTGTAATATTATACATGTGTGTGTAGTCAATGTGTGTGTCTTACGTGTGTGTGTGTTTGTGTTATGTGTGTATATGTGTTTGTGTGTATGTGTGCGCGTTTGTGTGTTTGTATGTGCTTGCTGTGTGTGTGTTTGTTTGTGAGTACATTACATTGTGTGTGCATGTTTGTAAGTATTTGTTTACCTTGCCTTCTTCACACATTAATTTCCTCTTGGACACCCAGGTTGCTAAGATGGTGAAGATGCCCATGCCACTGTTTGATACAGTGTTACTTTGTCCTTTGTTTCTGTGGGCCAGTAGTTACTTGCCTAAGATGATAAGTGACCAGGATACTGTTATCCTTTTGTTGATGATGGTAATGTTTGAACTACAGATGTGTATACACACGAACGCACCCACGCACGCACACAAATGCACGCACACAAACGCACAAACACCCTAACACACAAAAACACACGCATACACACATGTTAATATGTATACATGCATGCTACTCATGCACATACAGACATGCACACCATATACAGACGTACGCACCACACATAAATAGGCATACCAACCACACACAGACATACACACCATGCACACACAGGCATACACACACAAATCTACTTGCACAAACGCACACACGCGCACACACACACACGCACACACACACACACACACACGGTATTCACTCATTCATTCTTTCCCAGGTCTACTTACTTGCCAGTAACGTGGCATTGTTCACAAGTTTATGCCAACAAACAAATGCTCATTTTGGAAGAACCTGTTTCAGCATACCATACCCATCTGGACCGGCAACAGAACCTACAACAGCTGCACCAAATGGGATCCTGAAAACCAGTGAAGATTGAGAATAATATTATAATAATAATATATTATTTATATGAATAACAAATAGTATTTAATATCAAAGGTTGTATTCATTTTGATAGGATGATAAGTATAATATTGTATATCTATACTCAACACTACATTATTTTAACCCATGTGTTTATATTGTATATAACCTCACCATTGGTTGATGTGATCATTGTAAATCTTATATATATATATACAAATTTGAACACAGTTATTTCGTGACTTGTGTACTATACAGTACACGACAAAGACTTTTCGCATTTCATTTTCACATATGCCTGCAGAATGCGTTTCACAGCTTAAGGCTTTAGGCGGAAGTCATTATTCGAAGTTATTATGGGTGTCTGCGGATATCTGCACGTATGAGTACGTATTATTGCATACGTGAATGTACGCCGTTTGTATTGCAACAATATAGCAAGAAATACAATGGCTTGTGGTACGTGTTTTGTGTATGTGAGTACGTACATAATACTTTGTATGTAGATTCATATATAAGTGTATTACGCCTTGTGGTGATCACCTAAGCAATTTGAGATTTCTTTGCTGGTCACCATGGGCTACCTAGTGTCCATGCCTAACTCACCAACACAATTTCGGAAGCATTCTGATTGTCCTGAGTGCACTATAAGCCATAAGCTATAAGGTGACAAGCAAAAAAATGTCAATTTTTTGAGTTGTCACCACGGCCTCTCCTGTGTGCACGTGATGCATCATAGCTCAAATCCGAATGCACAGACACACTCCTGGACCTAGTAGCTACCTTCTGATAGCAAAAAGATGCATTTTGATGTGGACCAAAATTTCCCCCTATAGTGCCAATATATATACTTTGTATGTAGATTCATATATAAGTGTATTACACCTTGTGGTGATAATTTAAGCAATTTGAGATTTCTTTGCTGGTCACCATGGGCTACCTAGTGTCCATGCCTAACTCACAAACACAATTTCGGAAGCATTCTGATTGTCCTGAGTGCGCTATAAGCCTCGTGGTGACAAGCAAAAAAATGTCAATTTTTTGAGTTGTCACCACGGCCTCTCCTGTGTGCACGTGATGCATCATAGCTCAAATCCGAATGCACAGACACACTCCTTGACCTGGTAGCTACCTTCTGATATCAAAAAGATGCATTTTGATGTGGACCAAAATTTCCCCCTATAGTGCCAATATATATACTTTGTATGTAGATTCATATATAAGTGTATTACGCCTTGTGGTGATCACCTAAGCAATTTGAGATTTCTTTGCTGGTCACCATGGGCTACCTAGTGTCCATGCCTAACTCACCAACACAATTTCGGAAGCATTCTGATTGTCCTGAGTGCACTATAAGCCTCGTGGTGACAAGCAAAAAAATGTCAATTTTTTGAGTTGTCACCACGGCCTCTCCTGTGTGCACGTGATGCATCATAGCTCAAATCCGAATGCACAGACACACTCCTGGACCTGGTAGCTACCTTCTGATATCAAAAAGATGCATTTTGATGTCGACCAAAATTTCCCCCTATAGTGCCAATATATATAATTTGTATGTAGATTCATATATAAGTGTATTACGCCTTGTGGTGATAATCTAAGCAATTTGAGATTTCTTTGCTGGTCACCAAGGGCTATCTAGTGTCCATGCCTAACTCACCAACACAATTTCGGAAGCATTTTGATTGTCCTGAGTGCACTATAAGCCTCGTGGTGACAAGCAAAAAGATGTCAATTTTTTGAGTTGTCACCACGGCCTCTCCTGTGTGCACGTGATGCATCATAGCTCAAATCGGAATGCACAGACACACTCCTTGACCTGGTAGCTACCTTCTGATAGCAAAAAGATGCATTTTGATGTCGAGTAAAATTTCCCCCTAGTGCCAATATATATAACTTTGTATGTAGATTCATATATAAGTGTATTACGCCTTGTGGTGATAATTTAAGCAATTTGAGATTTCTTTGCTGGTCACCATGGGCTACCTAGTGTCCATGCCTAACTCACCAACACAATTTCGGAAGCATTCTGATTGTCCTGAGTGCACTATAAGCCTCGTGGTGACAAGCAAAAAAATGTCAATTTTTTGAGTTGTCACCACGGCCTCTCCTGTGTGCACGTGATGCATCATAGCTCAAATCCGAATGCACAGACACACTCCTTGACCTGGTAGCTACCTTCTGATAGCAAAAAGATGCATTTTGATGTCGACTAAAATTTCCCCCTAGTGCCAATAATTTATATATACTTTGTATAAAGATTCATATATAAGTATATTACGCCTTGTGGTGATAATTTAAGCAATTTGAGATTTCTTTGCTGGTCACCATGGGCTACCTAGTGTCCATGCCTAGTTCACCAACACAATTTCGGAAGCATTCTGATTGTCCTGAGTGCGCTATAAGCCTCGTGGTGACAAGCAAAAAAATGTCAATTTTTTGAGTTGTCACCACGGCCTCTCCTGTGTGCACGTGATGCATCATAGCTCAAATCCGAATGCACAGACACACTCCTTGACCTGGTAGCTACCTTCTGATAGCAAAAAGATGCATTTTGATGTCGACAAAAATTTCCCCCTAGTGCCAATATAATATACTTTGTATATAGATATATATATAATTGTATTACACCTTGTGGTGATAATCTAATCAATTTGAGATTTCTTTGCTGGTCACAAAGGGCTACCTAGTGTCCATGCCTAACTCACAAACACAATTTCGGAAGCATTCTGATTGTCCTGAGTGCGCTATAAGCCTCGTGGTGACAAGCAAAAAAATGTCAATTTTTTGAGTTGTCACCACGGCCTCTCCTGTGTGTACGTGATGCATCATAGCTCTAATCCGAATGTACAGACACACTCCTGGACCTAGTAGCTACCTTCTGATAGCAGAAACATGCATTTTGATGTCGACCAAAATTTCCCCCTAGTGCCAATATATATACTTTGTATATAGATTCATATATAAGTGTATTACGCCTTGGGTGATCACCTAAGCAATTTGAGATTTCTTTGCTGGTCACCATGGGCTACCTAGTGTCCATGACAAACTCACAAACACAATTTCGGAAGCATTCTGATTGTCCTGAGTGCGCTATAAGCCTCGTGGTGACAAGCAAAAAGATGTCAATTTTTTGAGTTGTCACCACGGCCTCTCCTGTGTGCACGTGATGCATCATAGCTTAAATCCGAATGCACAGACACACTCCTGGACCTAGTAGCTACCTTCTGATATCAAAAAGATGCATTTTGATGTTGACCAAAATTTCCCCCTATTGCCAATAATTATTATATATACTTTGTATATAGATTCATATATAAGTGTATTACGCCTTGTGGTGATAATCTAAGCAATTTGAGATTTCTTTGCTGGTCACCAAGGGCTACCTAGTGTCCATGCCTAACTCACCAACACAATTTCGGAAGCATTCTGATTGTCCTGAGTGCGCTATAAGCCTCGTGGTGACAAGCAAAAAAATGTCAATTTTTTGAGTTGTCACCACGGCCTCTCCTGTGTGCACGTGATGCATCATAGCTCAAATCCGAATGCACAGACACACTCCTGGACCTAGTAGCTACCTTCTGATAGCAAAAAGATGCATTTTGATGTTGATCAAAATTTCCCCCTATTGCCAATATATATACTTTGTATGTAGATTCTTATTTAAGTGTATTACCCCTTGTGGTGATCATCTAAGCAATTTGAGATTTCTTTGCTGGTCACCATGGGCTACCTAGTGTCCATGCCTAACTCACCAACACAATTTCGGAAGCATTCTGATTGTCCTGAGTGCGCTATAAGCCTTGTGGTGACAAGCAAAAAAATGTCAATTTTTTGAGTTGTCACCACGGCCTCTCCTGTGTGCACGTGATGCATCATAGCTCAAATCCGAATGCACAGACACACTCCTTGACCTGGTAGCTACCTTCTGATAGCAAAAAGATGCATTTTGATGTCGACCAAAATTTCCCCCTAGTGCCAATATATATACTTTGTATGTAGATTCTTATTTAAGTGTATTACCCCTTGTGGTGATCGTCTAAGCAATTTGAGATTTCTTTGCTGGTCACCATGGGCTACCTAGTGTCCATGCCTAACTCACCAACACAATTTCGGAAGCATTCTGATTGTCCTGAGTGCACTAGAAACCTCGTGGTGACAAGCAAAAAAATGTCAATTTTTTGAGTTGTCACCACGGCCTCTCCTGTGTGCAGGTGATGCATCATAGCTCAAATCGGAATGCACAGACACACTCCTGGACCTAGTAGCTACCTTCTGATAGCAAAAGGATGCATTTTGATGTCGACTAAAATTTCCCCCTATAGTGCCAATATATATACTTTGTATAAAGATTCATATATAAGTGTATTACCCCTTGTGGTGATCACCTAAGCAATTTGAGATTTCTTTGCTGGTCACCAAGGGCTACGTAGTGTCCATGCCTAACTCACCAACACAATTTCGGAACAGTTCTCACTAATCTACCACCACTTTATTCCCACAACTTCTTTCATCTGCCATCATAACTGTGCGTGAATTCAGTTGTGTACATATGGACAACAATTTGAATCTCCCACCACATTTTTCCTAGTACATGGAATTGTGTGTACTACACACAATTCCATGTATTAGGGAAAACGGGACTAATGACAACTATCTGTACCTTGTATTGCATGTGTTGTGCACCCTGATTCCTATAAACCATGTAGCCTTTACTCTTGTACATACAGAACTCGAATGTAGGTGCAAACTATCAAATCTGTACGTAAATATAGTGGGTCCATAAGTATCCACGAATGTAAATACAATATCCTTCAATAATCAACCAACATAATGCTATAGTATAGTAATGGAGGTTAGAGTAATTAAGTGATAACAATGCTAACCTAATGCTCCTCAGTGACCCTGCCTTCTGCACAAGCAAGTTCAATGGAGTTACTCTTTGTGAAGGAGTAGGGGTGGTTGATGTGGAATCTTGATCCACATACACACATAATGGATGATCTCAGCAATGAATGTTGAGTCTGCATCTCATCCAGTGTATATAATATAATAAAAATTATAATAATATTATTATATCCAAGGACGTACAGCATTGAATATTTACAGCGCATATTATCGTCATTCCATATCGGATCTATGACGTCATTTCGTCTTAATTAGATTCATTTGCGGGGCTGACTATAACCATAATATATACCCTAGTGGCGTGGCACTGAAGGGTCAAGAGAGTATAATCGGTCAAGGGAACAGAGGATGGTACGGCTCGCAGGAGCAGTTCTTCTTGGAGTTATCCTTCTCGTAGGAGAATGTCAAACGGAGCAAGTGTTGAACATTTTGGGTATGTTCCCCGATCCCGATCAGGCTGACTTGTGGCCTGAAGGCTATTGGTGCATCCCAGCGGCGCAGTTAGCCTTGGATCACATCAACAACCACACCGTCCTCGAAGGATATCGTCTCGAACTTAAACAAACCATCTCTGGCTGTGAAAGAAACCAAGCCGTTATCCAGTATATGAAGAATGTCGTTTTACAGCCCGAAGAACGCCCTATAGCGATTCTTGGCCCGGGGTGTTCCGACAGTACGCTGCCTGTAGCATCTCTCGCCTCCAGAAATACCTCAAGAATTGTACAGATATCATACGGCGCCACATCACCCAGTCTTTCCAACATCCAGGCCTTTCCGTACTTTTTCAGGACCGTAATGCCCAATTCAGCTCTGTCGCGTACGATGGTGTCCCTTTTGCAACATCTTAAATGGTCGAACATCGCAACTTTGTACGAGGATGACAATATCCTTCGATCAACTGCTCTTAATCTCCACGGAAGGGTGAGCAAGTTCATAGAAGGTGGAAGGGTACTGCACTCTTCATTGGTGTCTGGTGACAGTCTCAAATTCGACTTGCAGCAGATTCGGCAGAGCAATGCTAGAATCGTGTTTGCATTCGTATGGAGCACGACAGCTAGGGAGATACTGTGTCGTGCTATTCGCTTGAATATGATTTACCCTCGTTATGTGTGGGTGTTCCCAGAGCAATATCGGCCTTTCTGGAATATTAGTAGAAATGAAACCTTCAGTGGTTGCACATATCAGGATCTACAAAAGGCTGCCAATGGTACACTTAGGCTCACATTTCATACAGTGACAACAAATGCAAGTGGGAAGGTTGTTTC
>OZ026553.1:365000-402500 GCA_964020155.1 Chondrilla cf. caribensis | reverse complement strand
ATACATCCACAACTAGGTTCCCGTAAAATATCATGTTGACACGCCCCCTCTCCCATGAGCTATACAAAAAGGTGCTTAGCGTTATTTCATCCCATACCTTCACATACATTAAACATATATCAAGCACCTCCGGATGTAGTTAGGGTTAGGGACCACCTACGGAGATGAAATCTGTTTCATAAGTTAGTATACGTCCACAACTAGGTTCCCGTAAAATATCATGTTCATCCGTCTTCTCTCCCATGAGCTACAGAAAAAGGTGCTTAGCGTTATTCTATCCTATACCTTCCCATACATTAAAAATATATTAATCACCTCCGGATGTAGTTAGGGTTAGGGACCACCTACAGAGATGAAATCTGTTTCATAAGTTAGTATACGTCCACAACTAGGTTCCTGTAAATTATCATGTTGACACGCCCCCTCTCCCATGAGCTATACAAAAAGGTGCTTAGCGTTATTTCATCCCATACCTTCACATACATTAAAAAATATATTAAGCACCTCCGGATGTAGTTAGGGTTAGGAACAACCTACGGAGATGAAATCTGTTTCATAAGTTAGTATACGTCCACAACTAGGTTCCCGTGAAATATCATGTTCATCCGTCTTCTCTCCCATGAGCTACAGAAAAAGGTGCTTAGCGTTATTCTATCCTATACCTTCCCATACATTAAAAATATATTAATCACCTCCGGATGTAGTTAGGGTTAGGGACCACCTACAGAGATGAAATCTGTTTCATACGTTAGTATACGTCCACAACTAGGTTCCTGTAAAATATCATGTTGACACGCCCCCTCTCCCATGAGCTATACAAAAAGGTGCTTAGCGTTATTTCATCCTATACCTTCCCATACATTAAAATATATATTAAGCACCTCCAGATGTAGTTAGGGTTAGGGACCACCTACGGAGATGAAATCTGTTTCATACGTTAGTATAGCTCCACAACTAGGTTCCTGTAAATTATCATGTTGACACGCCCCCTCTCCCATGAACTATACAAAAAGGTGCTTAGCGTTATCTCATACTATACCTTCACATACATTAAAAATATATTAAGCACCTCCGTATGTAGTTAGGGTCAGGGACCACCTACGGCAATGAAAACTGTTTCATAAGTTAGTATAGCTCCACAGCTATATTCCCATAAAATGTCATGCTGACACGCCCCCTCTCCCATGAGCTATATAAAAAGGTGCTTAGCGTTATTTCATCCTATACCTTCCCATACATTAAAAATATATTAAGCACCTCCGTATGTAGTTAGGGTCAGGGACCACCTACGGCAATGAAAACTGTTTCATAAGTTAGTATAGCTCCACAGCTATATTCCCATAAAATGTCATGTTGACACGCCCCCTCTCCCATGAGCTACAGAAAAAGGTGCTTAGCGTTATTTCATCCCATACCTTTGCATACATTAAAAATATATTAATCACCTCCGGATATAGTTAGGTTTAGGGACAACCTACGGAGATGAAATCTGTTTCATAAGTTAGTATACGTCCACAACTAGGTTCCCGTGAAATATCATGTTCATTCGTCTTCTCTCCCATGAGCTACGGAAAAAGGTGCTTAGCGTTATTCTATCCTATACCTTCCCATACATTAAAAATATACTAAGCACCTCCGGATGTAGTTAGGGTTAGGGACCACCTACAGAGATGAAATCTGTTTCATAAGTTAGTATAGCTCCACAACTAGGTTCCTGTAAATTATCATGTTGACACGCCCCCTCTCCCATGAACTATACAAAAAGGTGCTTAGCGTTATCTCATACTATACCTTGAAGTTCACATACATTAAAAATATATTAAGCACCTCCGTATGTAGTTAGGGTCAGGGACCACCTACGGCAATGAAAACTGTTTCATAAGTTAGTATAGCTCCACAGCTATATTCCCATAAAATGTCATGTTGACACGCCCCCTCTCCCATGAGCTATACAAAAAGGTGCTTAGCGTTATTTCATCCTATACCTTCCCATACATTAAAATATATATTAAGCACCTCCGGATGTAGTTAGGATTAGGGACCACCTACGGAGATGAAAACTGTTTCATAAGTTAGTATACGTCCACAACTAGGTTCCCGTGAAATATCATGTTCATCCGTCTTCTCTCCCATGAGCTACAGAAAAAGGTGCTTAGCGTTATTCTATCCTATACCTTCCCATACATTAAAAGTATATTAAGCATCTCCGGATGTAGTTAGGGTTAGGGACAACCTATGGAGGTGAAAACTGTTTCATAAGTTAGTATAGCTCCACAGCTAATTTCCCATAAAATGTCATGTTGACACGCCCCCTCTCCCATGAGCTATACAAAAAGGTGCTTAGTGTTATTTCATCCTATACCTTCCCATACATTAAAATATATATTAATCACCTCCGGATGTAGTTAGGGTTAGGGACCACCTACGTATACGGAGATGAAATCTGTTTCATAAGTTAGTATATGTCCACAACCAAATTTCCATAAAATATCATGTTGACACGCCCCCTCTCCCATGAGCTATACAAAAAGGTGCTTAGCGTTATTCTATCCTATACCTTCCCATACATTAAAAGTATATTAATCACCTCCGGATGTAGTTAGGGTTAGGGACCACCTACGGAGTTGAAAACTTTCAGGTTGCTATAATATTATTGTAATAGTATGCATACATTGCAGGTTGCATTGGCTATAATATTGTATGGTGCACACAATTTTCAATTGTTTGAATTTGATCTTGAATATCCAATAATTATAAATTGAATCGAGAATTCGCATTTGAATATCCAATAATTATAGAATACAGCAGTGAAGGGTACCACTGATTGGTCTATGTACACGAGTTTGACCGGGTGACCATGACGATGTGAGGAAATCATAATTGATGGCAGTGATGAATGAGATGTTAAATATTGAATAAATCACAAAATTGATGTTTAAAAACAAATCACAAATTTATAGAACTTTACATAATAATATATATATGTAATTGGGGTTTTAATTAATTTGGATTTGAATAAAAAGTGGGTCCAGTTCGTGAGAGTTTGTCTTGTACGAGATGCAAGCACACACACACACACACACACACACACACACACACACACACACACACACACACACACAATATACAGAATGATTTTCAAGGAAGTTGATCCTGTGGT
This sequence comes from Chondrilla cf. caribensis, assembly GCA_964020155.1. Lineage (NCBI taxonomy): Eukaryota > Metazoa > Porifera > Demospongiae > Chondrillida > Chondrillidae > Chondrilla > Chondrilla cf. caribensis. The sequence continues at coordinate 399,340 of OZ026553.1, read as the reverse complement.
TCTAGCTCTTTGGATCGCCGGTAGTTCTGATCTTCGTTATTGTACTGTGCTTTGAGGAGGAACCGTCGGATGGCTACCTGAGGGCCACAGCTCCCACAGAACCCCAGAGTTGAGATCTGCAGAGTCTCCAAAACCTCGCTCACATCAAGATGAGAAACAAGGAGGTGGGGGTTCCCCTCTTGTGCATCTTTTGCCTTGCGTCGCTGGCGAAGCTTGAGTCCCCTGAGGCTCATTCTCGCCCTCTCCCTGAAAGAGCTGAACCTGCTTGATCTTCCCCTCAATGGAGACTCCAAACCCGAGTTCGATTTCTCAAGCCCGGACGAGTGGTCGTCATCTTCTTTGAGGATGACCATCACATCAGAAGGGTCCAGATCTGCTTCAGGCAAGGTCTTCTTGTGCGGATCACAAGCATTTGAGAGATCGACAGAGCTTCCAGGGGTATGTTCTCGGGAACGAAATACACGATCTTCATCTAGTTCCACTTCGTCGTTTGACAACAACTCCTCCAAGGAGCTGAAAGAGCTGTCCATTCGAGACGAAGTTGTGGTTGTGTCTGTTTCCAACTCCAAATCCATCAGTTTGCCTCGGAGGCCCACCAGGGGCATTTCAGTGAACTGGGCCAACGCGAGACCAACATTGTTTCCAGTGTTATCATCAGTATCCTTGCCGTTGCCTTTTACCTGTGTTAGGTCCTCGAAGGACCGACTGTCTCCAAAGTATTGTGTGTACACTGGTACAAATGAAGGTGAGTTGTACATGGTCTTTGCACTGACACTAATTCGCCGAGAGTTCAGCTTGGCAAAACTGGGCACACACGATTCAACGAGAGTGAAAATGTCTGGACAACTGAAGGAACAATGCGAGCTCACTCCCGAGTCACTCTTTTCAAAGGACCATCGTGAAGAGGTGCTTGAAGGCGAGGGTGTATCCACGGTGGAATTTACCTCACTGATGGGCAGAGAGTGTCGTTGCATTGACTGCGGACTCACAATGAGTAACCTGGGTGGCTGGCGGGGCTTAGGGACCGGACTCTCACTTATCAAGTCTTTCAGCTGCTCACTGCTTTCTCTGGTGGGTGAGTGATCCTCTTCAGTGTTAGGCGTGCTTGTGAGTTCCTTGTTCTTACCAACCTCAGTTGATCTCTTGAGGAGTGCTTTCTGGGCGGTCTCATTCTGTACCACATCAGTCAGGAACTGTCCGAGGAAGGGCACACAAGGAGGTCTCCGTAGGGCAAGGGAGAGTATGTTACGGTAGAGCTTCCAGTTGTCATCAGCAGACATAATGTCACAGAGGTTGTCAAATATCCTATAGTCCAGAGAAGAAGAGATGCACATCACATGTACAGTAAATATGTACGTACGTGTACATACATTGGGCAGCTTACACACACCAACTGCACACATAGGTATGTGAGCTGTACTACGGCAGACATTGGGTATGTGAGGTACCTATCATTGAACCCTAAACCCACAGGTAAGTACTGTGTACTACGTATGTATAAAGGATTCTAATCTGCTGAGATCAATGTATAAAGCAAGAGATCATTGGAAGGAGTAGTAGATATGGTCATGTTACTGGCAGGAATTTGATCTCAGCAAGTCGGACTTAAATGGGTTCACCCTGTTAGGCAAGAAGCTCCACAAGGTCTGGATTTCATCAGATCTGTCCTGCAGTGGATAACAGAGGCCTTGCTCACTCAGGTGATAACCCTCACACGAATGAGTTCAAAGTCAACCGAAGGGGATGGCAGCCCCTCAAGTGTGTCAGCAGCCCAACAGTGAGTGTGATCAGCTCTATAGCTACACACACTGACCACCCAACACCTCACCTCAATGCTATCTACAAAGACTATTGGTTAATGGTGGGTTAATGGTCAGGCTGTGAATGGTGGGATGTGTTTCGTCAGGCATTTATGGTATGTACGGGATGCCGAGAGTGTCTTGTGATGTGACAAGCGTATCACACCTTCAGGTAATGTACACTCGTGACCCTACACATTCCATCACACATAGCGTACACGTACAGTACACACGAATATACATATGTAGGTCTGTACAGTATCATGTCACCATATACCGTACAAATGTGACCCTAACACACTCTACCACACACTGCATATGTGTACTGTACATACGTATGTACATACAGAACCACATATCCCAATACAAATGCGACCTGAACACAGTCCACCACACACTGCATGTGTACTGTACATATGCACATACAGGACCACATATCACAATACAAATGCGACTTGAACACACTCCACCACACACTGCATGTGTACTGTACATATGCACATACAGGACCACATATCACAATACAAATGCGACCTGAACACACTCCACCACACACTGCATATGCACATATAGCTCCATATACAGATTTCCATATACGTATGTACAGTTCATGCAGTGTATACCGCCAACACAGGATGTAGTGGGTATGCACTGATATGGATTCCTTGTTGCTGTTTACAATCAACCACACAATCTATAATAATAATATTATGACTGATAACCAGTGAAAATAGCTTCACTAGATTGGAGGTAAGCCCTCATTAGGTCCAACCCACACACAGTACACACGCTAAGTGGATTCTGAGACCACATAAACAGCTACTTGTATAGCCATTCACAGGGTCGTTTTCATCTCCACTACACACCAAGTGTATTGTTACCAATGAATATAGTATGCACATAAGTCATAATGAATACATACATACACACATACAGTATACAGTGGAACCTTTCTATAAAGGACACTTTGGGACCTTAATTCCTGTCCTTATTACAGAGGTTTACTCAATTCAGAGGTGACTTAATACACTACAGTACTACACTGGGACACAGAATGGTGTCCTTATTAGAGAGGTTTCCACATTTCAGAGGTTTGTAATAGAGAGGTACCACTGTATACTTGAAGTATCCCTGTAGGTATGCGTGTACATACACAGTGTGTTGATGTGAGTCCTTGCAGACATGCACTGTACACAAGTATCAGAGGAGCAGCAGTGAGGGGGGAGGGGGGAATCCATTTTCATTCAGCAAACTCCATTATGAGAGCATTACCACGAGGTCATCACTGCACTAATGGTGTAGTCTGGAACAATCCTGTCCTGTCAGGTACACACTGCCAGGTCAGGGGGTTATCTAAAGTAAGGGGATGAGATGGGAGGGTAGCTGCCCCGCCCCTCCAGGATATATGGTGCCAGGATTATCCCAAATGTGGTTGCAGTCATAATATTTTAATGTGCCCTAGTCCTGCCCACATCCTTTAAAAGCTAGAGGACAAGTGCTGATATACACACTGTGCATACTACACACACACTACACATCACACAGTATAGAGCATCGCCTCAGCAATGGACCAACACACATGCACCAGTTGTGTGGGTCCTCTACTGAAGGTACTACTCTATGTACATAGGACACTCAGTAGGACAGAGACTCCTCACAATAGCAATGTAGGCACATGGAGTGGTTCCAGTGAGGTGTGTGAGAGGTGTGGGTGTGAGAAGTGTGGAGTGTGAGAGGTGTGAGGTATGAGAGGTGTGGGGTGAGAGGTGTGAGGTGTGGGATGTGAGGTGTGAGAGGAGTGTGAGGTGTGAAAGGTGTGAGAAGTGTGAGAGGTGTGGTAGGGTCTATGTTATCATCGCACTGTATAAGGTTACAGATGTCGTGAATGATATTACAGCGGTGTGTTTACAAGACTACATGAAACTGGGTTGACAAGGGCAAGCATCCACCTGTCAAGATGTTGACACCTTCTAAAAATAGATATACCGGTATCAGGACAGTCAGAACCCGATAGGTGGATGGTTGGATGAGGAAACAGAGTGGAATGATCACCATGGTTACAACATAGTTGGACTGAGTTCAAAGACTTGTGCCTGGCACCAGGGAATCCGAGTCCATCCCAAAAATGAGGCATATGTATGTACATAAGTATGTGCCTGATACATGGATCAGGTTTATGTTCACATGGGAGGCTTCGAAAAATCATTTCTAACCGGGGTTATACCGTAACTAAACCGTGTTCTCATTATACTACAATTACCTCACAGAAGTGTTATATGACAACTACCGGACATACGTACATACATACATACAGTTTTGTAGGTATACTTACTCAACACATGCGTGTGTCTCACACACGTAATGCACATACGTACATGCAGTATACATAATTTGGAAGTTGCCCATTTCATACATGTGAGTGTTATACACATGTACATACATGCGCATGTGTGACGCCTTGACAATCATCCACACACACACAACACTCCACATGTAGCTGTCTACTGTAACTGCACGTATGTATGTACACACGTACCTCCTCCTCTTGCTGCTGACTGAGGACCAGCTCTTGTGCAGTCTGAAAACCGACACCGATTGAAGACCAGAGAGAATCGCCTTCAGTGAATTGAAATTTTGCAGCTGGTTCAGTTTGTCGGCAATCTACAAGGCATAGGACAAGTATTGCAGATGAGTACTGTACAAATGCATACAAAAGGTATGTACATACACACATACTGTACACTATATAAACAAATATGTATGCATATACGTACACACATATATACATTTACATAGACATGCATATACATACATAATTATACATGTACACACACACACACACACACACACACACACACACACACACACACACACACACACACACACATTATGAGGAATGCCTCACATGTATGTCTTCCCCCCTAGATGGACTACACGCACACATAACATGACATGTACAACAAGCACCCCCTAAAACAGAGCTCCACCGGACATACAAGGAATGATGACCTGTCACAACCACATTACACAAGTATGCACACGTAGTACAGCATCACAAGTCATGCATTACACACCTTCTGTATATGGAAATGATCTTACAGTATGTTAGTAGTATATGTATGAATGTACTATGTATGTCAGTATTGCCTGGTGTACCTTAGCACATGCTGCAAATGATGCAACACTCTGGGTCATGTGAGGGATGATGTCATTGTGTAATACCCCATGTTTGGTCAACAGGAAGTGTACACACACCATATCCGTACCTGGGTGCATGTAGTGTACATGTGTAGTTCATACTGTGTGTAATCACACACACACACACACACACACACACACACACACACACACACGTACATACATTATTGTGTTAACAATTCTCCAGGAGAGCAGATTGAACACATGTACGTACGTAGATTCTAACCAACTGTACAAACATAATTAAAGAGGTTGGCCAGACTGCTTCAACCTTGTCTGCACTGCCACACTGACTACTACCACATATGTACATCAAAGTGACCACAGCATACCTTCTGGCTGATATTACTAGCAGTATACCTATTAATGTTATCGATTTCAGTCTTCTTGTACTCTAATATAGTCTTGTAGAGTAACTATAACATTTGTGGCAGATATTAATTTTGATTATAGTTTTAGCTAGGGACATCATTCACCTTTTTAGTTACTGTTATAGTTTTTCGAAGGTGACTCCTGTTCTTTTAGTTAGTTACAGTTATGATTAACTTAAAGGTCCAGAGCATTACTAAAACATATTTTAGTTATAGTTACAATTGATCAAAACAACACTAGTCTGTATAATACAATAGTATGATGGAAGGGCTTCAAGCATTTTTTCTCAGACACTGAGATACCTTTCAGTAGCGTTCTCATAGACACTGAGATACCTTTCAGTAGCGTTCTCATAGACACTAAGATAGCTTTCAGTAGGGTATGCACGTAGTTCGGTTTGTGGGGTCATACCAATACAAAGTGCACAATACAGAGGTGATATCTACCACATACGCTGTATATACAACACACATCCGAGAATATGAGGTCATTAAAAACCCACAATCCTGTATAACAACACACCAATACAAGTTTGCATATACACATACATACATATGTGTATGTGTGTACACACACATATGCATACATACATATATCACATCTACTTATATATACACACCTGTGTACATACACCTGTGTAGGTACGTACACACACAGTGTTAATGTAGACTGCTTCTGAGATGTCTACATAAGGACACATGTGGGTTGGCCTAGCGCCTCTGGTGGAATGCAACCAATCACTAACAGGGTACACAAGGTTGACATAATGAGGGAGGGATAGTCTGTCTGTGATAGAGGGAGCAGGGAGTGTACGTATGTGGATATACACAAAGGAGGACCTGTGGTCCAGATGTACGGACCAACATGGTTGTCTTTGGATTCGGTGGAGAGCTGACGTGTGGAAGAGACACACACCTCACATCCCACTGCAGTGCTCCCCAGGACAAAATAGCCACATGGTGCAGACTTGGTACTAACAATGTCCAAGTTAGGGATTTATGTATGCATATGACTACATTTTACTGTTGGAAATGCAACAAGGTGCTGCATCCTGCTGCAGGTTAACTGGGGGGGGGGGGGGAACTGCACTGTACACACACAATTTTATACCCTCTCCACTGCACACACAGGATGGTACTCCCTCCACTGTACGCAGAGGATGGTACACACATGTCAGTATGTAAAAAAAATTGTAAACACCTCACGTGAAGCCCATCATCAGCCTCTGTCTATCTCTGACACACTTGGTTGGGCTCACTCAGATGTTCGGGTAACACCACACCACAGCATAACACATGTTGGAGCTATCACAGACTGCCAGGTGCACCCATACAATGTACACCCAGGCTTAACGGCTTGTCAGGATGCATTTAATGAGCTAAAACTATTCGAACAGACTCTGAGCACACCAGGTCTCCACTGGAACGATGTACGTACATATGTAGTTATCTAATATGGTGTGTACTCCTGTCCAGCTAGGCATAAGGGCTGTACACCACTGATCATGGGTTTGGGTGGGGCAAGCCTGTATTTACATTTAGATTGTGTTAATTGCACCCAATAGTTGAATAATAAGATGTGATAATTGGTGTCGTGCAGCATCAGACAGTAAGACTGCGCCAGGACCACAGCATGGACAGAGAATAGACTCAGCTGCTATGATCCCCCAGCTGTTGTGAAGTAATCCACACCACATGTACATGGTGCACTATGAGATACGTACATACATACATACACATGATCAGTAGAAGAAATAATATATGTATGTGCTGTGAATTACTGATTTTCAATAATTATCCAAATCATTACCACATACACAAATGATCCTGCAATAGCGCAATGGTGGACTAACACAAGTTCATTATATGCACACACACAATACGTATATACACACACATACATACGTACGTATGTATGCACACATGTACTGTACTCCACAATATTATACATACGTACGCACATATATCTGCACATGCTATACAATTGACAAAATTATATACCTATGTACGTACATACATTCATTAGGAATTGATAGTCCGCCCATGGAACACCACATGCACCTGTCACAGCTACCATGAACGTGTGTACACACCACCCACAGAATTGGCCTTCAAGCAATAAACTGCCCACAATATCATCGCGCGTGTAAGTATGTAATGAGTTTAGAAATACGCACATACGTATGTATGCATGAGTGCATACTGAATTACGTATGTACGTACATGTGAATGCACTTATTCATGCATGCACTGTAAAATGTAGCTACACTACACGACATACTACACACTTACACTAAGTGGTGTGTTGGAAAATGAGCTTTGCCTCAACATACAAATTCTACCACAAGTACGTACATAGGTTTCTTTGAAGAGTGGAGACAAGATTCCCGGATACCACTAAACATTTTAGTGACCCACACACAGATACACACCAGCCTTGTGAAGCATGATGACCTCTCCAGAATACAGAGAACTGACAGTCTCAGAGAAACTCAACAAGAGCAGTGCTGCAATTATCGGAGACAATGCCACAACCAAACAAACACAGATTAGTCCATTAGGTAACGCAGCCACCATGCCTAGGTACACATATGCAAGGCTGCACACAGCATACAGATGTCCAAGAAGGCAGATGTTGGTAGGGTTGCTAAGAAAACATTATCGGATCAACTGATCTGACACGCTGTCCCCAGCAAGGTGAGGTCACGACTAAAATCACCAATTAGCTCACTTGACACACAGAATGGACCCACCCTATCCTATGACGATGATGTAATCAATTACTGTGTGACATCATAGGGTTCTATTTATAGAACATCACCAGCAGCGTTTGTACGAAGTGTCCTAGAAAACACAAAATTGTGTATGAGCATACAGTGAACATTACCTCTCCAGTACTGTGGTCCGAGTATATACTACGGTATGTGTACACACTGTATGTATTATCTGTGTGAGGGACATCCATAGAGTGCAGTACCTACTGGTATTTCAAACAGTGTGTACATAATACGTATATTCTACGCCTGTAGGGTACCCGGTACACAGTGTTGTGCTGTACATAGGTACTGAATCCTACATTATTCCAACATTGGACACGTTCTGTATGTGCATGCTATCTGGTTTTGTAGGAGAAAACGCAACGGGTGCAGGGTTACAGTGGTAAGAGGTCCCACTACTTTCCAACACAGGTATTATATACTCGTATGTACGTAGGTGTACATTGTGTACAGGTAACACAGTAAGATGCCGTACATAGCACACATCAGCAGCTGTGGATGGTGGTAGGGTGAGAATTAGGTAATCAAGGAAACACACAACAACAACAAAGGATTCACACAATCAAATTGAATCGGTCACTTGACTATAAAGGACCCAAACGTCTTCAATAGACTGGAGAATGTAGATTTCCATCACAGATTATGACATTAATTTCTGATACACTGGCTGCGACCACAACAAGGACACATTTCCTACACCACACGCTGTCACATACATGACATCAAAACAGAGTGCACAGTCAAAGAACTGATGTCAGTGGGAAAACTGCACATGGGTATGTAGTTTGACTGCCTATCGTAGAGTATGAGAGGCTTCTTATCCTGCATCTAATAACAGTTGGTATTTTATCACCCCTATATGCACATACGTATGTGGTTGGTATTGGAAGTTAAAGATCTTTGTGTATGGTGGGTTCCACTGTAAATTGCAACTATGATGCATTCCAGTAGTGGCAGTGGCTTAGGGAGGATTGTATAGCATGTACGTATGTGAGTGTATAGAGGATGTGAACCTAATAAGGAGTATAACTACTTGTGCTGGGTGGATGTGTGCAGCTCTGATTACACACAAGGAATAAAGAAATTGATGTGAAAGTGGTAATCTCGAAAATGACGGTATTGTGAGACTTCACCCTGCAAATATGATGTATCCAAGCGTAACACACCTGGTATGTTAGGTGCAGGAGCAACACTACCTGCCCCTGGAGACTGGCATTTCACACTCTGTGGACGGGATTGACTGTGAAATACAATTGATTACCACTTGGTTCCAATAGGAATTTATGGATTTAAGCCAATGTTCACATTTCAGTGTGCACAAAGAAGAGATTAGTGTTAACAAGGACACACTGAAAAGAACAAACATTTTGATTACCACTTAAATGGACAATGTCTTCCTTCAAAAACATACCAAATGTTTGTATATAAGCATGTACGTAAGTGCATGTGGACGTGTTTGCATGGGATCACGTGTGTACACCCGTGCACATGTGCTATAGCATGTACACAATCCTGGGTGTATAGCATGTACACAATCCTGGGTGTGTCCTGGGTGCGTCAAACCATAGTTACAAGCACGGTGCACTTAGACATATTCCAGAAGATAAAAGGTTTCTGCCTCATTACTCCAAGATGAAATCTTCCCAAGTATCCATGTCAACAGCGTGTTTGATGCTTATATTTAGACTGTACTCAATGGACTGTGTCATACAAGGACATGATAATTTAGGTACATACAGTGGTTCTAGTTATAATGGATTTGTGCATGTATGCTATGTATGTATGTGAACAAGTGTGGAAAAAAGCACAAGAGTGGTGATATTGTGGATTAGCGCTGGAATTGCTCCCGCCGCTGCATGCATTCACTACACATGATATCACGCATGCATGTAACTCCACACGTGTGTATATCCATCTAGACTACATATCACACACACACGCACACAATGTATAAACATACACTAAACAGGTGAGTACAGTGAAGACAGGCCACAAAGCTTGTGTACACACTGTTAATGGAGCATGAAGTAATCAAATCACCACTACCATACTAACACTACTATCTTGACTGTTATTGAATGAACAGGATGCAGTTATTACAGGGACATCAAGACAGGATGGGGCCTTTGGACTGGGGCCGTCCACCCGGCTTCCAGGAAACCCCTCAAAGATTACACATCTCACTTATCACCCGGTGTGTATTCATACACAATACATGAATTGAGAGTGATAATTAACATAGGAAGGTACGTAGGTAGGTATATGCACTGCATATGTACGTACATGATGAAGGTTGGAATACTCACAATATACAAACACACACGTACACATACACACACACACACACACACACACACACACACACACACACACACACATGTACACACACACACACACACACACACGCATACGTACACTCACACGCACACACACACACACACACACACACACACACACACACACACACACACAGTTACAGGTATGACACTAGACTCACATGAATGAATGCTGATATCGCTTTGGCCCTGGCTTGGGGTGTCTCCTCTGCCAACACTTCAGTGCTTGTCAGCAGTGCAAGCCGATTAAACGACTGTATGAGCTGCATAACATTAGGTGCCAATTGCTCCTGTGGGGACAAGATATAAGAGATAGCATGAGGTATGTACATCAGTGTGCATTTCTCCGATAGCACAGGGCACTTGGAAACACAAGGGCATTATTGCAGTATTAGGACCTCATACCAACAAAACACTATAAATACAAGGCTACTTGTACATAATGTTATTTTTCATAGAGAACATGTTCTCTTTGCATAATTCACCCATTGTTTACACAAGTTGTTTACATTAGTTTTATAATGTTTATCGTGATGTCATCAGGAACAGTTGCTGACTCCAAAGAGGGGAACACCACAGGAAATACACCCATGACAACCAGTGATTTTAGTTGTAAACACTTGTTTATGCAATTGTTATGATGGGAAAGCTAGTAATAGTGTGAATCTGCTGGACCATACTCCTGGCAGAGTCCTAGCACACAAGGGATAGTGTGTGAAATACATACATGGATGTGTGGATCACACATAATGAGGATAGATATGAATGTTCTAAGCATACGTAAATATGTAAACATAATGAATATATATTCAAATTTTCTATATATGTCCACACACACACACACACACACACACACACACACACACACACACACACACACACAGACACATACGCACGCACACACACACACACACACACACACACACACACACACACACACACAGACACATATGCACACACACACACACACACACACACACACACACGCATACACACACACACACACACGCATACACACACACCTTATCCTTCTTCGTCCAGGCACCATTTCTAAGCTCTTGAAGTTTTATCCTTCTCATCATTTCAGCATCTAATACAGTCAGTTCCTCAGCAACTGTTCTAGCGTCCAACTTGTATAACTTTGTTGGAAGGTTTTTAACCGACTCTTCTTCTCCTGTGACAATCACACCGCCTCCAGAGAGAGACTTCAAGCGCCTGAGGATGGCTTTGTGGTGTCCTTTCGGTGTGTTCTTATGGTTTGGAGTTTCCTGGACTTCAACGTGGTCCTTTTTCGATGTTGTTGGGGTAGTCATGAGGACGTTGGCGAGGGCACTAACGGTCCTTCTGTGTGTTCTCAATCGAGGAGGTACCGTCCTGGGCGGGCTCACGTTACCCTTTTGAACTTGAGGCGAATTGGGGAGAGAGAGACTGGAGTTTCCATGCCTGGGAGACGTCTTTACCTTCGCGCCTCGAATTGACATCAAATAACGCTTCGAGAGGAAATCCGCAGAATTAGGCGAGTCTTCTTCTTTATCATCAAGAACAAGCACAGGCTTCGTATTCACTCTATAACTGTTCCTCGGGCTCACAGAGGCCGACCTGAACAACGGGGAAGCCTGTAACACCTCTGGCAGCCCAACGGTGGAACTGTTAATGTGGTCCGACTGTTCGATCCGGTCGACAATGGCGAGCTTTCCTGGTGCGGCGGTACCTATATGGCTGCCCGCGGTGGTCGAGGTAGGACCACCGCGGGGGGACGGTAATTGCTGCTGTCCTGTGCCGTCATCCGACACTAGGTCAGCGGAAGGATCGGTCGACACTGCTTCCATCCTCACCTCCGAGGAGAAGCGCATGTCTCCGGGGCTGAGATCCTCTCCTGTGGTTTTCTTCTCTTTCTCCTGGGCGGGCATAACAAGAAGTCGCCGTCCCTTCTTGGCTTCTAGTCTAGTTCCCGGCGCAGGTCCAGTTCCAGATGCCGCCGTATCGATGACCTCTTCGATCGGATTGAAACGGTGCACTAATCTAGCGACGGGCAGGGTCGCGTTACAGTTTATGTCTCGATAAGTGCTCAGTGCAGGGTTAATACGGGAGGGCGTTGTTGCTGGTACTTCCTGTTGAGGGGCACCCATGGTGGACCGACTGATGTAATCCTCTGAGACGCATTCCGCCCGTTCCACACCATCACCCTGTAGCGAGGTTGTACCTGCAATAGCTGCTGCAGAGGATAACTTGCTAGCACGAGGGGTGGGAGGATCTTGAGTATCCACAGGTGCTTTGATGAAATTTGATGGATTGATCGAGGCATCATTTTGGCTTGATGGATTGATGGAAATGTTGCAGGGACTTGATGGATTGGTAGAGATATGTGCGGGACAGATAGGGGTGACGGGACAGCTTGGCAGAGCTGTGGAGACAATGTTTTGACTCAATTGATTGCTGAAATTTGATGGAGTGATGGGCAAATTCTGGATACTTGCTGATAAGGAGGAATTGACACCAGGAGCTGGAGTGCTGATGGTATCGGGCACAATAGATGGAACAATGGAGTTATCACGAGTTCTTTCTGTGTTGTTGCAAATATTCCCACCAGAGTGCAAACTGCCTGCAGATGTACTAGATGAGTTGTCCAAGTCATTCTCTTTGCTTACACAGTTTTTGAAGCAATTCATGGAGCATAAACTCCTCTTGATCCTTGATTTCAGAGACATAGTCTACCAGCTTGCAAATGTACAATTTATTTAAAGGAACAGTCGCAGGTTGTTGAAACAGAGAGGATTCCTGTAGGTGTATAAAAGAAATTGAATGTTATTCTATTTTAGACAATTGACAAACTAACACTCTTTTCTGGATACATCGGTCCTGAACGGTAGACCATCAACTCCTCCGTGGTTTTGAAGCCAAATGATGATAAATATCATACGGTTTGCTCACCTTAAAGTGGATAAAAACAACGAACAGACAAAGCCTGACCCTGTTGAAATCGACACTTGTTTCTCGTAATGCGAACTAGACGATAAGTCCCACCATAAATTGACGGTTTCTAAGCAGCTAGCGTCCCTATCGTATTTCCCAACACCCATTGGTGGAGGGTGCATCCATTCAGATTACCTGAACAGAGGGTTTGCCCGCGGAACACGGAATCCGCCAAATTTAGAATAAACAACTGTGACCAATAGGAATCGTTCCATGTAAAATTATTATTATATATTCATACCAGCATATTGTAATACATTTTCTGTATAATAATTTTATATAATACACGCAGATATAGGAGCACGTGATGCTCTCGCATTTATCGTGTATTCGAGACGAGAAACCGTAAAACCACCGTATATGTATCGATTCTCGACCTTACTGTAAACACAGATACGTACTCTATGCTGCATATAATATACCAAACTAGTACAAAATTTTTAGTTGCCAATACAAGTGATAAATTAAGTGTGATAAATCATGCAGAATGGACAGATGTAACAAATCATACTAATGTACCATTTCACACAGGGAAATCTAACATGGTCTGGCCCCGTAAGACTACTTTATGTAAGGTAAACACAGGATAATAGATAGACTCCAGGAAGTCTTGAAATCTCCAACTGTTGAGCTGTAAATAATATTCATAGATAAAGTTACATTCACATGACATCCCTCGGTGAACACAGACTAGATTCTCATACCAAGAACACTTGATGCATGACACGATGACCTAATAGTCAACGATTTGACTAGACTATTGAACCCAATACTAATCACATATACTCTTCACTAATTTTGTAGTATTAATCACATTAATACGACACATGGTGCAGAGTGCCTTGTTTCCAAATGCAGACAACTTGGAACCATGATTATAATACATGGTCCCAATACAGATACCACACGTTTTTTCACTACAAGTGTCATCTAATACACTGTAGTACATGCAGAGGTATAGGATCATGTCCTTATTAACAAATTTCCCTTAACCTGGAGTTTGGTAATAATACCATGCAATGGTATATAACGACGTGCTGGCTTCAATAATGTCATGCAGAACTACTAGTCTTGTGTGGTCACCTTCTGATATAGCTATAGGAAGCAATCTGGAATGGAAATGCTCTGGAAATGGAACTGCTCTGGAAATGGAATTGCTCTGGAAATGGAACCGCTCATGTGTTATGATAGAACAGTCGGGCAGGCCAGCTACTCACATCAAAGACATTTGACAGGAACTTTCTTCATACTGCGGGTCTGCATGATCTAACCAGTTCCGCTTCTCAAGCTAATGTCATCCTCACCATTCCTTTGAATAGTGTTTTCACTCCTTTGTGTATTAAAATGGCCGTCAAAGCTAGACGTTTTGGTCTATTCGAATTTCCTTTTGTTAATCAAACCATTCATTTCGATAACTATGCCAACGACATAAAATATGTCTTATCCAAAGTTTTTCCAGAAAAGGACCTTTCAGGCATCTTCTTTACCATCCTCGCGGGTGGAATAACAAACCAAGTCATTTGGACCCGTTTTCCTCAGCACGATGGTTACATATTTCGCATATATGGCAGGGACACGGATAAGTTTATCGACAGAGAAAGAGAAATTGTTAACAACCAGACGGCTTCCCTCTGTGGAGTGGGCCCAGGGGTCGTCTGTGTCTTCAACAACGGTGTTGCCTTACACTACGTCGCAGGGAGTCCTATGAACAGAGATGATTTTTCGAACTGGACCAAGGCGGAGATGATAGCCAAGACTATGGCTAAGATGCACGTGCGTGCTGTTTGTCCTCGAAATGGAGATAGATCGTTGTTAGAGACGACATTTTTTGGTTCGTGGCTTCAGTTGGTCCCAGATGAGCTGGAATGCGAGAGCAAAACACGAAGGTATGCGTGTGTGTGTGTGTGTGTGTGTGTGTGTGTGTGTGTGTGTGTGTGTGTGTGTGTACGCGCACGTGTGTGTGTGTGTGTGTGTGTGTACGCGCACGTGTGTGTGTGTGTGTGTGTGTGTGTGTGTGTGTAGGGGATCGTGTTGTGCAACCTCCCCGTGGTGATCCCTGGGTACTTGGCCTTGCCCATGCTAATGGCACAACGTGGGGTAGATGGACTGGCGTCCCATACTGCTCCTTGTTCATCAGGTACTAATGAACTAAATATTTCAGCCTTCAAAACCAAGAAATCTTCTGTGTCTCGTGATTTTTGGCCTGTATCACTCCTCCCCGCGGGGCATGTCGGAGTGGAAGCAGCATATGGATGGATGGTGTGTGTGTGTGTGTGTGTGTACGCGCACGTGTGTGTGTGTGTGTGTGTGTGTGTGTGTGTGTGTTTGTATGTGTGTGTGTGTGTACGTGTGTGTACGCTCGCGCACACGCGTGTGTGTGTATGTGTGTGTGTGTGTGTGTGTGAGAGAAAGCGGATCTAAAATATTTTCTTTATATGCAAGTACATTGCTGAGGTGGTGTATAGTACTAATCCAAACTGTGATGATGGGTGATCGCAGGAGCCTCATCATGTCTGGTCACTCTGTCAAGCAGCAAGAAAAACTAATTATGTGGTTGTGTGAGTGAAAGACCTTGTGTATACACAATGTACCAGACCCTTTCTCATTTGGACGATGATGTCCCGTTTTTTAAATTTGAAAGCAAGAATTTCTCTGAACCGTGCCAAACTAGTATTAATAAGTTTAATAGGTTAGCTGGGCATTCACTACAATTTGTCTGTTATTCACTTTCAATAAAATGTGTGAATCTAGTAGTGGCAGATCAGCACAAGCTTAACATTAACTATATTGGGGTATGGGTGTGGGTTATGGGAATTGTATTAAATTCAAAGTGACAAGGCCTTCAGCCCAAAGACTACTTTTCAAGGTACCCACAAGTATTGATAACAAACCATGATTAGTATTGATAACAAACCATATTTGGTATTGATATTAAGCCATGATTAGTATTGATACTTGTACTGGGTGCCTTGTGAAGTACCGTATAGCGGGAAAGTTTTGCGGGACAAAACTTTCGCAAAACGCTCAATTTTGAGGATTTCACAAAAAGAAGTTTCGCATTTCAACGCCCATCGCGTAAATTGATTGTCAGACGATTACGTCATTGAGTGTTCGTGAATGCCAGTTTCTTTGCGAAATTTGCGAAACTTTTAGTCCGCGAAACTTTAAAATTTCCCGTTATACGGTAACCTCCGGCTAAAGGCCTTCCCAGTTTGAATAAGTTTCCTTATCCTTATTGATATCAAGCCATATTTGGTATTGATATTAAGCCGTGTACTTGCATCAGAATAGACTATGTATCAATGAAGGTTGTGTAATTTGCAGGTTGAGGGAGATCAAGGAGGAGTTCGGGGAGTTTGAAAGGGTCACCTCGGACATGCTGACGATGGTGAAGAAGGTCAACTCTCCTGTTGTCTTCTGCCACAACGATCTCTTGTGTGGCAATATTCTGTACAACGGTACGTACCGACACAGGCATGTTCTCCTGTATGTGCTAGCACTAGTGTTGGGCAATATGCCAATATTTGTAGTAATCCATGATCTGTAGTACTCTATAGCAGATATTTTTCACAGGACAAATATTTCGCGGATGGCTCCAACAATGAAAAAAATCACAGATAAAATTTTCACAGATGCTAGTCACAGTCACGTGATACAACAACGAGAACACCTAATTCGCAGATAAAGTTTTCGTGGATGTTAGGCCAACCGCAATATCTGCTAAAATATTGTCCCGCAAAAATTCCGCTATACACAGTATATCAATACGATATTGTGTATGTTGGATTGGTATCAATATATCATGTATGATATAATATCAAGATACCTGGCACTGTGTATATAGCTTGTCTAAGTGGGATACAGTGCTAATAAGTGTTAGTGTTAACAGTGTTATACGTAGTTGTGGAAGTTTTGTTGGAAATCAGAATTAACACAATTAATAAACCATGTGTCATGGTTGTAGCCTGTCTAAGTGGGCTGCCTTCTGATAAGTGTTAGTGTTAGTGTTATCAGTGTTACACGGTATAGCAAGAAATTTTCATGGGACAAAATTTTTGCAGGGCAAATTTTTTACAGATTTTGCAGTTGGCCTAACATCCACACCAATAAAATCTACCAACTGTGGCCAGCATCCGCCAAAATTTTTTCTGCGATTTTTCCATTTTTGGAACCATCCGGGAAAATTTTGTCCTGCAAAAATTTCCTGCAGTACGGTATTTGTAGGCGTTTTGCTGGAAATCAGGATTAACATAATTAATAAACTTTGTGTTATGGTTGTAGCCTGTCTAAGTGGGCTACAGTTCTGATAAAGCTAACTACCACTTTATCTTGATGTTGCATACCTGGACATCAGCCATGTGAAGCTATTGTTGAAGTCTGTAGAGGGGTGTTGAATTGTGTATGTGTATTTGTTATGTATCACATGCTTCATGTACTAGTTGTTAGTCTATTGTGTTGCTCTCAACAGGTTCGGTCAACTTCATCGACTTGGAGTACGGAGGGGCCAACTACAGAGGGTTCGACATTGCTGACCATTTCTGTGAATTCGCAGGTTAGCCCGTTGCATCCTTCGCCTTGGACTGATGTGTCCGGTAGTAATGAAATACAGTGAATTCTCGTCAATCAGCCATCATTTTATTCACCAAACCTTTTAATCCGCCACAATTTCCCAGTACCAATATAATGTACAAGTACTAATGAATATCCAGTTAATCTGCCAAAAGCGTTAATCCACCACATTCTTTGAAAACAAATTGCAGTGGATTAACGAGTATTCACTATATTGAAATACAGGGAATTCTTGTTAATCAGTCATCACTTTTTCCACAACACTTGAACGTTAATTTAATTGGCAAATATTCAACAAAAATGAAAATAAAGTAAAGCACACACGCCACCAACTGTACACTCATCGACTTGGAATACGGAGGGGCCAACTACAGAGGGTTTGACATCGCTGACCATTTCTGTGAATTCGCAGGTTAGCCCGGTGCATCCTTCGCCTTGGACTGATGTGTCCGGTAGTAATGAAATACGGTGAATTCTTGTCAATCAGCCACCGTTTTTTTAATTGACAAATTTTTAACAGATGAAAATGAGGTAAAGCACACACGCCACCAACTGTACACTCAATTGCAGGTATTGAGTCCCCAGACTTCAGTCTCTATCCTGACAAGGAGTTCCAGTACATGTGGCTCAGGGCCTATCTCCAGGAAGCAGCAAGGTTGAAAGGGGAAGACCCCAGTAATGTCCAAGACAGGGACATGGATGCTTTGTACATTGAAGTAAACAAGTTTGCTCCAGTGAGTACAGAGAAGATACACATGCACATACACACAAACACACACACACGCACACGCATACACACACACGCACACGCACGCACACACACACACACACACACACACACACACACACACACACACACATACACACACACACACACCATACACGCACACGCACATGCACACACACGCACATGCACACACACACACACACACACACACACACACACACACACACACACACACACACACACACCTCCAACATCTCAGAGTTAGCAGATGTTGGAGGTGTGGAGTTGAAAGGGGTTAGCCTTTCCTAATTGGAAATTGATGTTGTCATAATAGATATGTACATATTATGTATCAGTGATCATTGCTTTCAAGCAATGATGTAATTGTTGACTTGGTAATTTTGCAGTTGCATCATGAAGCTTTGAAAGTGTGTGTGTGTGCGTGAGTGTGTGTGTGTGTGTGCGTGCATGCATGTATGCATGCGTGTGTGTGTGTGCGTGTGCACTGTACACTCGGTATTAATTTCACACCCTGGTGTATCTTCATCTCAGGCATGTCATTTGATGTGGGGAATATGGTCCCTTTTTCAAGCCAAGTATTCACAGATCAATTACAATTATTTGGAGTAAGTATCTCCATCAACGAGACTACTGTGTACCACACTGTACATGTACGTGTACTGACACTGTACAACTGTGTACCACAATGTACATGTACATGTATTGACACTATACTACTGTGTACCACAATGTACATGTACATGTACTGACACTGTACAACTGTGTACCACAATGTACATGTACATGTATCAATGCTGCACTACTCACTGCTTCTCACAATACACAGGTACTCGCATATGAGACTCACTGAATATCGAAAGGGATTAGATTTCTACAAGAGACATCCGTAGCAAGATCACAGAGCCTCATAAAATTCATGAACGTAGTATTGTATCATATATTTCATAAGCACATCTTTTATTATATCAAATTAGACATTTTATAATTAGTGTGTTATTTCTTGGAAGACATTGGCCGAACAAGGCTACTCGCTCTCCTGATTACAATAAACACTTTTGACTTGATCATGACTTGTGACTCGTGACTTGGGATCCTTGTAAGTCTATGTGCACTGCGTAAGCTAGTTCAGTTTACCCTTATATATCTGAGTACAGTGCAGCATGTATCTATATACGCTGTACATGGGACGTAGGAACTCTTGAACTAACCAATGGTACTACCTGGCTATCATTTTATGACAATACAGTTATAGTTTGAGTGATATTGAAACCATGGAGACATCATAATAATGTATAATATAATATAATATACAGTGAATTCTCGTTGATCAGCCACTGCTTTATCCACCAATTGCAAACCTTTTAATCTGCCACAATTTCCCAGTACCAATATAGTGTACAAGTACTAATGAATATCCATTTAATCCACCAAACTCGTTAATCCACCGTATTCTTTGAAAGCAAATTGTGGTGGATTAACGAGTATTCACTGCATATTATAATAAATAATATGTGAACACTCAGACCTTTGCGATCCAAGAAACTATGATTTAGAAGCTAACGACTTCAAAGAATCTGATCTAAGTGTCATATTTTGCACTTACAGGCACTATGCAAGACCTAATAGTCTAGCTAGCCAGCCAGCCCATCTTAACGCACGTAGGGCGTGTGCGGGGCGGGCTAGCTATAATATAGGTACTGTATATTATAGACCCTAACAAGAGTTACTCGCGCGTGTGTTGAACAGTACCCTCGCGAGGTAACCACGCTAATTAATTTTGTCTACCCGTTGCGCATGTCCATGCAGCGCTAGCCGTGCGTTTATTTAGGTAATTTTTAGCTTGGGGTACAGTAGCCAGTAGAAAGAGTCGGAATAATATTGTGAAAACGTTAAAGGGTTGTTATCATAGGTCTCAAAGATCATAATTCATAGGTTATTCCTAACGTCAGCTCTCGAATGGCCGAGTTTAGAAACACCGATGAGAGGAAAGAAGGCGATTTGCTGTATTGGCCGATTTCGTTGTCGACTGAAAACATAGAGGAAGGAACCAAGTGTTTACTTTCCTTTCTCGAACCGAACTCGTGTGACTACATTCAGTGCTTGGTGTTTCACGGCGCCTACACTAACGTGGTATTCAAGGCTACCTCGAAACAGACCAGTTACGTGATTCGGATTTATGGCGCGGAAACAAGTTTGTTCGTAAATAGAGAAGAGGAGATTTACCACAACGTACTTTTCCATAGACTTGGCTTGGGTCCGCAGATTTTGTGTGCATTTCAAAACGGCCTGTGTACTGAATTTTTGGATGGGACGGCTTTGACCCATGAGCGAAAGAGGAACATCCTAATAGCGAAAAATGTAGCGCGAAAAATGGCCGAACTTCATGTGAAAGGGGATCTCCTGTTGAAGGACCTGTGCGAGGATAGGGTTCCTCTTTTGAAGAGCAGATTCCTCAACTCGTGGCTAAGCCTCATTCCCGACACATTGTCTACAGTAGAAGAGACTAAAAGGTGTGTGTGTGTGTGTGTGTGTGTGTGTGTGTGTGTGTGTGTGTGTGTGTGTGTGTGTGTGTGTGTGTGTGTGTGTGTGTGTGTGTGTGTGTGTGCATGTGTGAGTGTATCAAGTACATGTATGCTGAAGGACTAGTTTATCTTACATGAATACATGCATGAATATGTGCTTGTCACAACAGTCCATCCATGCTTATCACTACTATAATTATTATAGCTTTCATCTGATCATACCCAGCCCTATGTGATCAACACATACTGTGGTGTGTACACACAAACATGTCCAAAGTTGTTGAACTCCATTAGCAGAGTGTTTTGACCTAGCTGACAAGGTACATTTGTGAGGTTTCTTCGTGGGGAGAAGCCTCACTAGTGACATGTGCTACCTGCATAGTGTCACTCTGAAATTGGGTGTGCTTTCAAACAAGTGAATCACTTAGCTTTGTTGTCTGTTTCAAGGTAGTCTGGCGTGCTACGACTGTCTTTCTAAATGCCTCCGGAGTCCCTCCCTCTCCTCACAATGGTGCTTGGCAATAGCAGGCCAGACTGGTTTCAAGGTGATGCTACATACCTAAGTATGTAGCTATAATTGACCCTCAGGGATTCATTGGACCTTATCTGATGAAGTTAAATGTGTCAGAAATCATTTCATTCCCATTCCAGATTGGAGGAAATCAAAATGGAATTTGGTCCCTTTCCAGAAGTTGCCGCTAGAATGTTGGAACTAGTGGAACAGGTCAACTCCCCAGTGCTACTCTGTCACAACGACCTCTGCTGTGGTAACATACTACAGAACGAAGAAGGTACCCACACATAGATCATACATGCATGTACATATGTATGTATGTACGTACATCGGCACTCACATATGTATAGTACGTGTACGTATGTGTATGTATGTGTATAGTGACTTCTGCTGTGGTAACATCCTACAGAACAAAGAAGGTACCCACACATAGATCATACATACATGCATGTACGCATGTACATCAGATGCTTGCTTGTATGTGTGTATGTATATCGGCACTCACATGTGTATAGTATAGTATATTATGTATTTAAGGTGTCACAAAGCAGACATCTGCTCTAATTTAATGACAGTGCATCGATAAGTACGTCTGGATTAATTTTTCAATTTCAGTTTGTGGATGCATCATTTTCTAAACCCCCCATGAATTCAATTACTTGACTTCTTCCTCCATGCTTCCAGTTGACCGAGATTTTGCCCAGTACACCAACCCATACTCATATCTCACAATAATGTGATTTCACCCAAAAGAGAATAACCGTTGTGGATGTCCAGAAGCTTTCAGCTATGCCTCTAGTAACAGCCTTTATTGAGGTTCCCTCCTCCGTCCCCTACGTGTGTACTTGTAGGTCCTCTAAGTAGAGTTCACAGCCATTGGTAACATGATCAAGGGATATGTACTGCTTCTAAATAATTGGTAAATTAGCAATGCTGGTTTCATTTTGGAGTGGAAATGCGTCCCAAAGCCTTTGAAATCCACGTTTGTAGACTGGCTCATCTCTGCACCTTTGAGCTTGACATGTGTTGACCATTTCCTCTAGGTCAGATCTGGTTCGTCGACATGGAGTATGCCGGTACCAACTACAGAGGATTTGACATAGCTCAGTACTTCTCTGAATTTGCTGGTGCGTTGTGTGTAACACATTTACCATAAATTACACACACGCACGCACGCACACGCACAACACACACACATACAAACACACACACACACACACACACACACACACACACACACACACACACACACACACACACACACACAACACACACACATACAAACACACACACACACACACACACACACACACACACACACACACACACACACACACCACACACACACACACACACACACACACACACACACACACACACACACCACACACACCACTCCTTATTGACTGTGCTGTACAAAATGCATATTATGACTTCACTTCTCTCCATCAGGTGTGGAAGAGCCAGATTATAGTCTATTTCCCAACAAAGACTTCCAATTGAAGTGGTTAAGGGAATATTTAGAAGAAGTGGCTCATTTGAAGGGTTCTTCAAGGATTGTTGAACAGGAAGATGTTGATAGATTGTACACAGAAGTCAAGTGTTTTGTTCCAGTGAGTGTGTGTGTGTGTGTGTGTGTGTGTGTGTGTGTGTGTGTGCGCGCGTGTGTGCATGTGCATGCATGCGTGTGTACATGTGTGTGTGTGTGTGTGTGTGTGCATGTGTGTGTGCGGTGGACCTGTGTGAGTGAATCCATGTGTATTTTGCATCTGTATGGATGTGTTGTGTATGGCATACATATGTATGTATGTATGTATCTACAGATATGTTTGGAAGGGAGTGTCTATGTATGTGTACACAATACAGCATAATATTATTACTCTCCACTTATAGTTGTACTCTCATCAGAAGTACGTATGTAGATCCAATTCAGCACAATACAACATTCTGTATAAGTAGTTTAAGCACCATTAGTAGTCTACTATCACGCTCAGTCCCTAGCTTGTGAACACCTTACCAACCAGTCCTGAATGGTTGTGTGTAAATACAGTGCAACTTGCTTGGCAAGTACCTCTGCTAAAAAGTACAGATTTCGGTGTGCCCTTCAAGGTATCTACTACACAGGTGGACTGTAGTCTCACCTAGCACGGACCCCCTTCTCACCAACCTCATGACATCATAATAATTATGACGTCATAATAATTAAAATTGGAGGCTAGAAGTGGATCCGTGCTACATGAGACTAGGTGGGCTGGTGTATGGTATATTTGTTACAATATGATAATGTATAGTGAGCTGTACTGTGTGTGGATCATATTGTGTTGCTTTTCCACCATTTGCAGGCCTGTCACCTGGTGTGGGGCATCTGGTCTCTGTTCCAAGCTCAATTCTCTAAAATAAACTATGATTATTTGACGTATGTTATGTTAATACTTGTAAAGACACACACACGTGCACATACGCACACATGCACATGTACACACACATGTGCACACATAAACACACACGTGCGCGCGCACACACACAAGCACACACACACACACGCGCGCGCGCGCACGCACACACACACACACACTCCTAACCAATCACAATTGTTCCCACCCCTGTAGCTATGCCAGACAAAGGTTTACCCAATACAGAGAGAATTTACTTCTTCTCCAGACAAAAGAAGACCACCAATATTTTTAATAAATTTTAACATTTTCTATTCACTTTTCAATTTTAAAATGGTATTTTGCTATTTTGCATACTCCATATAATGTGTTATTGACATCTGCTTTTATGTATTTTGATGGATGCCATTTGCTTTCCAATGGCCTAACATGGCATGCGCTCAATGTGTTCAGATACCGAGAATATATTATGGCCTTTATTTAGTGATTAGAAATCCTGATTAAAAAGGATAAATATAAGAATATAATTTACCCATATCTGTCCATCATGATCGGTCAAATTTTCAATTCAAAAAATTCAATTTAATTTTATATACAGTAATTTTTCATCAATCCACCACAATTCATTCTAAAATATGTTGGATTTACTAGTTTGGAAGAATAGCCCCATATATTCATCAGTATACTTGTGTATTACATTTGTACATATACTGGGAAATGGTTGGCAAACGAAGTGATGGTGGATTGGTTGACAAGATCTAAAATTCACAGTAGTGAGTGGTAGAACTGTACCAGATGGCATGAAAATCAATAAAAGGACAGTGCAAACTGCACAGAATATGAAGCACAGACCACTAAATCCTTGTTTAGGTTGTATGGCACTGTATCGAAACATGAGTGCTGCATGCATTATAGAAGGGACGATTTCGGCCATG
The DNA here is from genome assembly GCA_964020155.1 of Chondrilla cf. caribensis. NCBI lineage: Eukaryota > Metazoa > Porifera > Demospongiae > Chondrillida > Chondrillidae > Chondrilla > Chondrilla cf. caribensis. The sequence goes on along the minus strand of OZ026553.1, from coordinate 374,205 downwards.
TACATATTGTACGTATACGTAATGACCTTCCAGTGCGGACATGGTTTCCATTCCGAAATCATAACTAGAAGCCGGTGTTACATCGGAATCGATATTCTTTCATCAGGTCATAGATGATCAGGTGACCTAACCTCTAACCTAACTTTTTTAGGACTCGTTCGGTTTTAGAAAGATCCACAAGATTTTGATACCCGTAAATTACATCTCATGGCAGAGATTAGAGACCACATTGTAGGAAAAGAAGGCGAATTGGTGTACTTGCCAATTTCACTATCTCCTGAGAATATAGAAGGAGGTGCTAAGCGCTTAGTTTCATTTCTCGAGCCGAATCCGTGTGATTATGTTCAGTGCTTAGTTTTTAGTGGCGCCTACACTAACGTGGCTTTCAAGGCTACCTCGAAACAGACCAGTTACGTGATTCGGATTTATGGCGCGGAAACAAGTCTTTTCATAAATAGAGAAGAAGAGATTTACCACAACGTACTTTTCGACAGACTTGGTTTGGGTCCGCAGATTTTGTGTGCATTTCAAAACGGTCTGTGTACTGAATTTTTGGATGGGACGGCTTTGACTCCCGAGCGAACCCGAGATCTGGAAGGAGCGAAGAAGGTAGCACGAAAAATGGCCGAACTTCATGTAAAGGGTGATTTACTGTTGAAGGACCTGTGTGAGGATAGGGTTCCTCTTTTGAAGAGCAGATTCCTCAACTCGTGGCTAAGCCTCATTCCCGACACATTGTCTACAGTAGAAGAGACTAAAAGGTGTGTGTGTGTGTGTGTGTGTGTGTGTGTGTGTGTGTGTGTGTACGTGTGTGTACGTGTGTGTGTGTGTGCGTGTGTGCGTGTGCGTGTACGTGTGTGTGTGTGTGTGTGTGTGTGTGTATTCGTGTGCATGTACCTGTGTGTGTGTCTATAGTCTACTATAGACCACACCATAACATGGCAGACCACACCCTAGCATTGTACAATGCTCTCAAAACCTAACAAGCCCTAGTCTGTACTCCAGAAGTTATTGATTGATGGGCTCATTAGGTATGTGTACATACATGTGTACGTGTTCTGTGAGTATATGCAGTCGGAAGTGTTATGTGTAGGTTAACCAGTCGTGGATTTCGGTTACAGTGACTGGTGGGTGACCTGTTATGCACTGATAGGTAGCTTTACTGGACTCCCAGGTTCAGTGAAGTCGGTGTATGTCTGATGAATTTCAAACGTGTGTCAAAAATTGTTTCATCCCCATTCCAGATTGGAGGAAATCAAAATGGAATTTGGTCCCTTTCCAGAAGTTGCTGCTAGAATGTTGGAACTAGTGGAGCAGGTCAACTCCCCAGTGTTACTCTGTCACAACGACCTCTGTTGTGGTAACATACTACAGAACGAAGAAGGTACCCACACATAGATCATACATGCATGCATGTACGCATGTATGTATGTATGTATATCGGCACTCACATGTGTATAGTACTTGTATGTGTATAGTGACTTCTTTACCTAAATACGTACATAAGTATGTACTTAGGTAACATGAATCCTAATTAGCCACGTGTTGACCTTTCGATAGCTAATTGATTAGTCAGTTGTCACATGTGGGGATCTCAGGGGTGTTTTGGATATGTATCCCTGTTGGTCTCTCTGATGTTGCCACTTATCAGGATTGAATGTATGTTTGTATGTAGAGTCGCACCAGGGTTTCCTCTGACACCTCGCTCAACTGACAGCCATCTTTTAAACACAACATGCTACTCCTCAGTAATCAACTCTGAAGGGTCTACCCTGAGTTATGTATCTACTTGGTGTTAGCCACAGACAGTGTGTCTGGGTGGATTTTTGTCAAAATGTAGACAAGAGGGGTCTCTTGTTGCCATGGCAACTGCATTTCGTTATAATTATGCACTGGTGAGGGAAGTACGTACATACGTAGCTGTGGCACATATTAGGTCCCTCGTAGTACACCAGTAGGTTCCTCGTAGTACACCAGTAGGTTCCTCACAGTACACCAGTAGGTTCCTCACAGTACACCAGTAGGTTCCTCACAGTACACCAGTAGGTCCCTCGTAGTACACCAGTAGGTTCCTCACAGTACACCAGTAGGTTCCTCACAGTACACCAGTAGGTTCCTCACAGTACACCAGTAGGTTCCTCACAGTACACCAGTAGGTCCCTCGTAGTACACCAGTAGGTTCCTCGTAGTACACCAGTAGGTTCCTCACAGTACACCAGTAGGTTCCTCATAGTGCACCAGTAGGTTCCTAGTAGTACACCAGTAGGTTCCTCGTAGTACACCAGTAGGTTCCTCACAGTACACCAGTAGGTTCCTCACAGTACACCAGTAGGTTCCTCACAGTACACCAGTAGGTTCCTCGTAGTACACAAGTAGGTTCCTCAGTAGGTTCCTCACAGTACACCAGTAGGTTCCTCGTAGTACACCAGTAGGTTCCTCACAGTACACCAGTAGGTTCCTCGTAGTACACCAGTAGGTTCCAATAGTACACCAGTAGGTTCCAATAGTACACCAGTAGGTTCCTCACAGTACACCAGTAGGTTCCTCATAGTACACCAGTAGGTTCCTCACAGTACACCAGTAGGTTCCTCGTAGTACACAAGTAGGTTCCTCACAGTACACCAGTAGGTTCCTCGTAGTACACCAGTAGGTTCCTCGTAGTACACCAGTAGGTTCCTCGTAGTACACCAGTAGGTTCCTCACAGTACACCAGTAGGTTCCTCGTAGTACACAAGTAGGTTCCTCAGTAGGTTCCTCACAGTACACCAGTAGGTTCCTCACAGTACACCAGTAGGTTCCTCGTAGTACACTAATGTGTGGGATGTGAGTTAGTGACTTTCTTGATCCCTCTAGGTCAGATCTGGTTCGTCGACATGGAGTATGCCGGTATCAACTACAGAGGATTTGACATAGCTCACTATTTCTGTGAATTTGCTGGTGTGTTTGTACGATACGTGGTGTGTGTGTTGTGGATCTGTACATATCCATACATGTGGTATATGTATGTAACACGCAAGTACAGTATGCATGCATTTAAACTCACACACATGCACATGAGAACACACACACACACACAAATGCATGCGCACACACACGCACACACACACACACACACACACTCACACACACACACACACACACACACACACACACATATACAAACACAAACACACACACGCATACACACACACACACACACACACACACACACACACACACACACACACACACACCACTCCTTATTGACTGTGCTGTACGAAATGCATATGACTTCACTTCTCTCCATCAGGTGTGGAAGAGCCAGATTATAGTCTATTTCCTAACAAAGACTTCCAATTGAAGTGGTTAAGGGAATATTTAGAAGAAGTGGCTCATTTGAAGGGTTCTTCAAGGATTGTTGAACAGGAAGATGTTGATAGATTGTACACAGAAGTCAAGTGTTTTGTTCCAGTGAGTGTGTGTGTGTGTGTGTGTGTGTGTGTGTGTGTGTTAGTGTGTGTGTGTGTGTGTGTGTGTGTGTGTGTGTGTGTGTGTGTGTGTGTGTGTGTCTGTGTGTGTCTGTGTCTGTGTGTGTATGTGTGTGTGTGTGTGTGTGTGTGTGTGTGTGTGTGTGTGTGTGTGTGTGTGTACTTGCTACTTAATGATATGCGTACAGTGGGAACTCTAAAAACCCTTCCCACCATTTGCAGGCCTGTCACCTGATGTGGGGCATCTGGTCCCTGTTTCAAGCTCAATTCTCAAAAATTAACTATGATTATTTGACGTAAGTTATGTTCATACTTGTAAAGATACAAAACACACACACACACACACACACACACACACACACACACACACACAACACACACACACACACACACACACACACACACACACACCTAACCAACCATAATTGTCCCTACCTTTCAGCTATGCCAGACAGAGGTTCACACAGTACAGAGAAAATTTGCTCCTTCTCTAGACGAAATCAGTTGATGGCTCCATAGGGGGTTAAATTTGTTAGAATTTGTAACAAAGCAACACACAGGTATATCAGCTGCATGCCATCATGAATCAGACTGCAATATGTCTTCACTTTATACTTTATGGATTTTTTTATTTCACAATTATTGTGTGTTCATTTTATGCTACATGGAATTGGGTCCATTGCTGTGTATCATTATTGTAGTTTTAGTTAAGTTTTATTTTATTGTGCCTTTTACCTGCATGTTGTGTATGTGCGCATGTGTGAATGCTCATGTCTGTGTGTGTGTGTTACGAGTGTTTTGCATGATGCATAAATTGTTTACAAAATGACCTCAGCAATCAATTGATTGTTGTGACCTTGGGCTGTGAACCTAATGTGCATAATCCCCTCTAATTAATAGAATTCCAAAGTAAACCAATTATACCAATGTTTCTCCCATGGGTCCACTCACTCTAGCCCATACACTCATGAATATAATTACTCATGATCTATTTATAGATACAGTAGAAGCCCATTAAGACGTCCCTCACTAATGCATGGCTAGCCTCAACAAACACTGAACTCCATGCACTGTGATTATAATGACACTGCAGCTGTTTGTTTTACTGGATGTAGCTGAAAGTATTATACAGTTGATCTGCCACCACTTTATTTGCCAAACCCTTTAATCTGCCACAATTTCCCAGTATATACCAATATAATGTACAAGTACCAATGTATATTCAGATTCATTTAATTATCATTGATTTATTTTATTATTATTGATTGAACCAAAAAAATAAAAATGTATGTAAAGATGAATATCCAGTTAATCTGCCATACTCATTAATCCACCATATTCTTTGAAAAACAATTGTGGCGGATTAACAAGTAGAAAATTTTGGCCTATTATCCGTTTTGGCCTAATATCAAATTCCTACTAATCACGCAGTACAATGTTAATTTCACATACGTACATGTAATATAATTATTAGATATCATAGCAGAAGAAATAAACGTCAGTAAAAAGACTTCTAAAACATGCATGTAAACAAAGTTTTATCATAAAAGTGCATTACTAAAAGTTCGAAACAGTTCAACCAGTTGCCTGATGGCAAAAAAATCCTTGCAGTTAATTCGCTCTGAAAACTGCTTCATCTTGATAAGTATCGCATCAGTAATGCACGTTGAAAACCGCATCGCTTGTTCTTCTTCTATAAATATTGGCTTCCTTGTTCATTTTGCCTTCAGCTGGTAACTTTCCATAGAAGTCGGATTCAGATTTTCTCTCTAGAATATTGCCGACTGTTCTTCCAGCGATCTTGAGCGCACACTTGCTTGAAAAATGCCCTGCTATCGCATCCTGGCTATACTTCTGATTGACTTCTTTAACTGTACAAATTTCTTGTTTTTGGGCTACAAATAAACTGTTCTGCGTTCACTTGCCATTTTCCCTTGAAAACGAATATCGCTGGAAAGCTTTGGCCTAATAAGTGTTACTTAACGCGTACTAAAAGTACTAATGGAACAAAAAAACATGGCGGATGGCGGATTTGGCGGTTGGCACAATACGCGTATACTTTCCCCATACTGATGAATTCGTGCCAGAAAATTGTGGCATAATAAACGGTTTGGCCTATTATCCGGCGGTATATTACGCGGGTGGCACTGTATTCACTGTGCATATGATACATATGCACACATGCCAAACTTCCTATTTGGTGGCTTGATCCAGTCTATATACCCATGGAATGTGCAGGATATTTTTTTGGAAAGCATCCTAATGTACAATCTGTATGTATATGTAGGCCAGGGTACTGTTGATAAATACATTGATTAAAATAATGATACAATGTTTACAATATATTATATTATGTATGTATAGTAATAATAATATATAATAATTTGAAAGGTCAATACTACATTATGGTTAATACAACAATATCGGTATACATGACAATGATAATATTAACAATATTAATAATAATACTTATGTATCAATAAGAAGAGAAGAGAATTCACTTTTGAAAGGTTGTGGGTACAGTTCCCACTCCAAAATTAAAACTAGCAGTGTCAACTTGGGTAATTTGGAACTGGTATCCTTTATGTTCTAACTCTTTAGACTCTGAAGAGTTTGAAACAAGAATTTCTGGTTATATGACAGTTGATTGTGTGTGTGTGTGTGTGTTTGTGTGTGTGTGTTTGTGTGTGTGTGTGTGTGTGTGTGTGTGTGTGCGTGTGTGTGTGTGTGTGTTTGTGTGTGTGTGTTTGTGTGTGTGTGCGTGTGTGTGTGTGTGTGTGTGTGTTTGTTCGTATGTGTGTGTGTGTGTGCGTGTGTGTGCGTGCGTGTGTGTGTGATTGTGTGTGTGCGTGTGTGTGCGTGCGTGTGTGTGTGCGTGTGTGTGTGCGTGTGTGTGTGTGTGTGTGTGTGTGTGTGTGTGTGTGTGTGTGTGTGTGTGTGTGATTGTGTGTACAAGTGAGTGCGTGTGCGTGCGTGTATGTACAAGTGATTGTGTGTGTATAAGTGAGTGTGTGTGCGTATGTGTGGTATTCAGTGGATTGTGGGTTGGTAGCTATATGTACAAACATGTACAAATGTGTACAACATGTAGGTAAGTGTATACTGAGCCCACACTACCAGTATACTGAGCCCACACTACCAGTATACTGAGCCCACACTACCAGTATACTGACCACACTACCAGTATACTGACCACACTAACAGTATACTGAGCCCACACTAACAGTATACTGAACATACCCTAAAGTATATTGAACATACACAACAAGTATACCGGACATACACCACTAGTATACTGAAAATACACTACCAGTATACTGAACATACACTACTAGTATACTGAGAATGCCCCACAAGTATACCGGACATACACGCATAGTACCACAACAACCAGACAGACCCAGCAGCTGACCCCGGTAAGCTTTCTTGTGAACTGCAATCTGTAACATTTCCTCAATCACAGAATTCTGTTCTGCCGTTAGAGTGTGTGTGAGCAGGGAGTACCATTGGGGGTCGTGGTGGATGAGGGCTGAGGGTGAGGGTGAGGGGGATACAGACGTTAGAGCGTGTGTGAGCAGGGAGTACCATTGAGGGTCGTGGTGGATGAGGGCTGAGGGTGAGGGTGAGGGGGATACAGACGTTAGTGTGTGAGCAGGGAGTACCATTGAGGGTCATGGTGGATGAGGGCTGAGGGTGAGGGTGAGGGGGATACAGACGTTAGTGTGTGAGCAGGGAGTACCATTGAGGGTCGTGGTGGATGAGGGCTGAGGGTGAGGGTGAGGGGGAATACAGACGGACCATGAGTGTGTACGGCAATGCTGACAGTGGTGGATGAAAGCTGTGTGCAAGTAGACAAGGGTGTGCAAATACACACACACACAAGCACACACACACACACACACACACACACACACACACACACACACACACACACACACCTTGTAGTGAGTCTCTAAACACAATGTATTCATCAATTCCACTGTCTTCATCATCAATGATGGTCTCAAAGTCAACCTCCAACATAAGCTCATCCACATAAGAAAGACCAGGATCTTCCTCGGTGTCTGTGAACTTTTGCAGAGCATCTGCCGCCTGCGTCGCAGGAGAAGGGGGGAAGGGGTGAGGAAGAGCTCCAGGAAGAAGAACACAGTGCATTAAGATGACGAGTACGAATTACCCACCCTACGGGCGTATTCGTCCGTAACGTGTCATAAAAATGGCACCTTTCAAGTACGAGGATAGTACGGTTTTGTTCGAATTCTAGAAGAAAGGCCTAAAACGAAACGCCAACCCCCTTAGTATACTTCACGGGTGTCGCTGAGAAGGACTGGGGAGTTTGACGTCGATTGCATGCGAACTGAAGGAGTTCGTGGACAAACAAACAAACAGAGATCCCGTAAATTATAGTAAGATTATAATACCACAGGGGAATAAGAGGGTTATAACACCACATTGGAAAACGACAGTAATAACTCACAAGGGAATAAGACAGTTATAACACCATGATGGAATAAGATAGTTATAACACCACATTGGAAAATGACAGTAATAACTCACAAGGGAATAAGACAGTTATAACACCATGATGGAATAAGATAGTGATAACACCACATTGGAAAATGACAGTAATAACTCACAAGGGAATAAGACAGTTATGACACCACAATGGAATAAGACAGTTACGACACCACAGGGGAACAATGACACATTCACTCCTCACAGAGAACACTGCTACCACAAAAACACATGTACACAAGAACAGTGCTAACCTTCTCTCTCAGCTTCTTCAAACACTCTTCCTCGTCCTCGTCTTCATCATCTTCCTCCTCCTCTTCTTCAGCTGTGATGGATAACAACAACATTCACAACAACACCACCATCATCAACAACTACACATCAACAACACCACCATCATCAACAACTACACATCAACAACACCACCATCATCAACAACTACATATCAACAACACCACCATTATCAACAACTACACATCAACAACACCACCATCAACAACTACACATCAACAACACCACCATTATCAACAACTACACATCAACAACACCACCATTATCAACAACTACTCCCACATCAACAACAAGACCATCAACAACAATAAAATCATTGACAATCACACCATTAACAAACAACATCCTTATAAACAACACCTTCGACGACAACAACATCGTTTTTCTATACAAACACAAACTAACGTTCTTCTTCTGACTCAATTTCTGCTTCTGCAGCTTCTAAAGAAATGGAACCACTCTCACAACACACACTCAAATAGAGGCATACGTACGTATATGTGCACACACACACGCATGCACGTACACACACATACACATGCATGCACACATGCACACACACGCACACACGCACACACACACACACACACACACACACACACACCTTCGTAAGCCTGTACCAAGCATTTCAGCAGCTGTCCAGCAGCTGGTAGGAAATGGCCTGCCAACTTCTCTATACACACAGGTCTGGTCCGACTGGTCAAAACAGAGCAAAGAGCCAACACAGCTATCTTCCGATCATGAATACTGGAACAATGAATAAATCCAGCTCAGAGTTGGAAAAAAATATTAGAACCTGAACTGCTGTGAGTACACTCACCCGTCCAGTTTCTCAGAATCTTCCAGAAGTTTTGTAAAAAATTGTTCTGTGATCGTTTCTTGTGTTCCCGGGAAGTGGACCTGCTCCAGTATCCCCATGGTAACCGTCACAT
>OZ026553.1:325000-355000 GCA_964020155.1 Chondrilla cf. caribensis | reverse complement strand
GAGCACGTTATCGGCGGTTCACTGCACAAATTGATTGAAATTAATGAATTAAGCGGTACATTAAAATTAATACTGACGCAAGCGAACAGAAAGCTGAAACAACATGCATAGACACAGCTGAGTGAACCTGTATTGGGAGGTACAAGAACACAACAACACACACTGTATAAGTATAGCCAGCTGCAAGTAGATACATGTAGAATTATACAGAGGAAGGTTAGGACATGCATGTGAAACTTACAGTAGAACAGTACAGTATGTGAAGTCTACCAATTCTTTCCTGTTGTGATGAGTCCACTGCAGCTGTTGTACTCAGGAACATTGTCTTCATGAGCTGTAATTCTTATATAGTCATGCAATTAACAAAGTCAATGTAACAATGTTCAAAGAGTAATCATTTGATCAAAATCATTTACAATACAGTCATTTTGATATTTTCCAAAATATAAAAATATCTTAATACTATGAACATTATATATTGCAAGTATCAACACTATGTGAAGTGTTATTTATTATAATATTGCTCTGTTTACTAAACACATTCAAACTTGTCTAATCTAAAGAATAGACAGTCATTCTTAAGATATTGACAGTTCTTATCAGAATTGTAGTTGAGGTTGTTGTGAGGGATGAAGTTCATCACTCCCCAAATACTACCACTTCTCTCCCCTGTTGTGACACCTACACTGCTTTGTTCAGGAATAGTGTGGTCATATCTACACAGTTCTCTGGTGAGATGGTTCTTGTCCTCCAGTTGATTGAGCAAGCTGGCAATGATACGTCCTTTAAAGGTAAAGTTTAGATTGTTATCATTATCTCCCTTCATGAGGTAGGCAAGGACGAATACGTGAGTGCCTTTGCTGCTACCATAGCCATCTGGATAGACACAAAAACACATCTTGTATCCTCCAAAATGAGAGTAAACAGGATCACAATACCAAATTTCGTCATTTCTCTTCTTCTCCTTAAATCCTTCCAATTTGACAACCCATGGAGGACGGGGGTAACAGGTTGGAGTATTCTGGAGCCAGGGACGAAAGGAGAGTGGAAGAGACGTCACATCAGCAGAATCCAATGATTTTGTCCTCATACACTCCGACAAAGATTGAGCCAACACTAACTGGAACTCCATGGACTTCTTGAGATGGAAGGTGTCGTCAGAGAAATGAGTCTCCTTCTCTCCCCTCCTCACAGCTGTGTCACAACCGAACATGACATATTTACATGAAATGTACTCTTCGGGACATTCTGTTGAGAGATGACTCTCCATGTTTCTCCTCTTAATCTTCTTTCCACATCTAGCGGGACAGGAGAGGGGGAAGTCCCCACAAGTGGTATAGTGTACTGTAGTCACATCTTTGTACACTCCCTTGCGATCACAATGCGGACACTTGTGGGGTCTGTGGGTGCAGTCACCTTGAGTGTGGCGTCGCAGATGTTTACGATCCACTTTGCGCCCACATCCATTGGGACACTTCACCTTCTGGTGTTGGCACTTCTCCTCCAAATGTTCTTCAACATCTCCCAAGTCTCCCTGCCACTTACATCCTTCCACTGAATTGGGACACTTCACCTTGAAAGCCTTCACTATTCTCACACTGCCTCTGTCTGGAGTTGTTGTGAACCTCTTGCGACATGTGGGACAGGTTGGTTGGCCTTTGATGCAATTTCCACAAAACAGGTGGTCACAACTGGTTGAAACTGATTCTTTCACTAATTCCATGCAAATAGGACACCTCAACTCTTCTAAAAGTCGAACTTGAGCTCCAACAAACTCATATTCCACTCCTTTGTAGCCGTATTTCAGGATGGAAGCAGCCATTTCTTATGACTTGGACCACACCCAGCTATTCTAAGAATATATGAATTTGATTATAATATTTAACTTGACCTCCTTATATGGGATGATGTATTTATAGCCCACACCTGGACTAACCACATGAGCTGGAGTATTTGTGCTGAGTCAGCAAATGTTCACAATACTAAATACATGCTTTGTGTGTTTGTGTTTGTGTACATGTGTGTGTGTTTGTGTGTGTGTGTGTGTGTGTGTGTGTGTGTGTGTGTGTGTGTGTGTGTGTGTGTGTGTGTGTGTATGTGTGTGTGTTTTGTTGTGTGTGTACGTGTGTGTCAAGTACACTGTTCACAAAGTACATTCCACCCTATCAATTCGACAGTCTCAAGTGCAGTTGAGGTCACTATGAGAGATGAACTTTGAATATCCCCTACCACTTCCTCTCTCTTTCCTGTTGTGATGAGTCCACTGCAGCTGGTGTCTCAGGAACATCATCTTCGGGTATCCATGCTACTCTACTATATACTAAACATGCTACTACATGCTATGACATGCAACAACATGCAACAACATGCTACATACAACAATGTGCTATTATGGTTCAACACGCATGCCAACCCAATGCACTATGACGTGTAACACTTCAAAGGCCAGTCTCATTTCAGGAAATGCCATTATTTTCTGTAGTCATACAAGAGATGAAGTCAATGTAACAATGTTCAAAGGGTAATCAGTTGATGAAAATCACTTACAATACATTAATTTTGATATTTACCAAAGGAAAAATACAACCTTTACACTATGAAAGTTACATGCCCAAACACTATACATGAAGTGTTATGTATTCATAACATTGGACTGTTTACAAAACACGATCAATTCTGTCTACTCTAAGGAACAAACAGTCATTCTTAAGATATCGACAGTTCTTGTCAGAATTGTAGTTGAGGTCATTGTGAGGGATGAACTTTGGATACCCCCAACCACTGCCTCTCTCTCCTGTTGTAACAGGTCCTCTGTATTGTTCAGGAATATTGTGCTCGGGTGACCACGGATCTTCAGAGAGATGGTTCTTGTCCTCCAGTTGATTGAGCAAGCTGACAATATGTCCTCTAAAGGGAAACTTTAGATTGTCATCATTATCTCCCTTCATGAGAGAGAGAGACAGATACGTGAGTACCTTCACCAATACCATAGCCATTTGAATCAATACGTAAACACATCTTGTATCCTCCAAAATGAGAGTAAACAGGATCACTGAACCATTCTTCTTCAATTCTCTTCTTCTCCTCAAATCCTTCCAATTTGACAACCCATGGAGGACGAGGGTAACAGGTTGGAGTATTCTGGAGCCAGGGACGAAAGGAGAGTGGGAGAGATGTCACATCAGCAGAATCCAATGATTTTGTCCTCATACACTCCGACAAAGATTGAGCCAACACTAACTGGAACTCATGGACTTCTTGAGATGGAAGGTGTCGTCAGAGAAATGAGTCTCCTTCTCTCTCCTCTTCACAGCTGTGTCACACCCGAACATGACATATTTACATGAAATGTACTCTTCGGGACATTCTGTTGAGAGATGACTCTCCATGTTTCTCCTCTTAATCTTCTTTCCACATCCAGCGGGACAGGAGAGGGGGAAGTCCCCACAAGTGGTATAGTGTACTGTAGTCACATCCTTGTACACTCCCTTGTGATCACAATGCGGACACTTGTAGGGTCTGTGGGTGCAGTCACTCCGAGTGTGGAGCTGTACTGTCTTACGTTTCATCTTTTCCCCACATCCATTGGGACACTTTACCTTATGGTGTTGGCACTTCTCCTCCAAATGTTCTTCAGCATCTCCCAAGTCTCCCTGCCACTTACATCCTTCCACTGAATTGGGACACTTCACCTTGAAAACCTTCACTATTCTAACACTGCCTCTGTCTGGAGTTGTTGTGAACCTCTTGCGACATGTGGGACAGGTTGGTTGGCCTTTGATGCAATTTCTACAAAACAAGTGGTCACAACTGGTTGAAACTGGTTCCTTTACTAGTTCAATGCAAACAGGACACTTCAATTCTTCTAAAAGTCGAACTTGAGCTCCAACAAACTCATATTCCACTCCTTTGTAGCTGTACTTTGGAGAAGTAGCAGCCATTTCTTATAACGTGAACTGCACCTAGTTATTCTAAGAACATAATATTATCATGTTTGCATCATTACAATAGTCAACCTCCTTATTTGGAATGATCTATTTATAGCCCATACCTGGACTGACTGGACATGTTAGGATGTACAGAAGCACTTATGTACAGACAATATTGTCCACCAGTACCAGAGGGGGAATAAGCATCACATGAGCTGGATCATTTGTGCTGAGTCAGCAAATGTTCACAATATATGAATTAACCATTGGCCAGTAATACATATTCACAATACTAAATGAAGTTAGTGTATGTATACGTGCTGTGTGTGTGTTCTGTGTTGACCTACTCTTATGCCGTTGAGGATGTTAGAAAGTAGCTCTTACAAGCAATTTCATGGAATTTTCTCTTGTGTGATAAAGAAGAAGGTGATGTTGAATCTAATTCTTTCTGGTTTCCAGACGAGGAGATTTTAGGATGTCCAGAAGTACTATAGTATTATAGTATAACCTACTAAAACATGCTATGACATGCTAGATGCAGCAACATGTATGCCATATGGTTCAACACACATACCAACCCAATCCACTAGCTATAGCTTGTGACACTTCAAAGGTCAGTCGCATTTCATGAGGTGTAAATTATTATATAATCATGTAAGTAATGAAATCAATGTAACAATGTTCAAAGGGTAATCATTTGATCAAAATCATTCACAATACATCAATTTTGATATTTACCAGAGTACAAAATTAATACAACCTTTATACAGTAACTATGAATATTACATCACGTATGCACAAACACTATACATGAAGTGTTATGTATTATAATATTGCACTGTTTACAAAATGCAACCAATATTGTCTATTCTAAAGAATAAACAGTCATTCTTAAGATATTGATAGTTCTTGTCAGAATTGTAGTTGAGGTCATTTTGAGGGATGAAGTTTTGACATCCCCAACCACGGCTGTTTCTCTCACCTGTTGTGACACATCCACTGATGTCTTCTGGAACATTGTCCTTAGGTCTCCACAGTACTTCATTGTGATGGTCCTTGTCCTCCAGTTGATTGAGCAAGCTGACAACGATACGTCCTTTAAAGGGAAACTTTAGATTCTCATCATTATCTCCCTTCATAAGACAGACAGAGACCAATACATGAGTGCCTTTGCTGCTACCATCGCCATCTGGATCAATACGTAAACACATCTTGTATCCTCCAAAATGAGAGTAAACAGGATCACTGAACCATTCTTCATCATTCCTCTTCTTCTCCTCAAATCCTTCCAATTTGACAACCCATGGAGGACGAGGGTAACAGGTTGGAGTATTCTGGAGCCAGGGACGGAAGGAGAGTGGGAGAGACGTCACATCAGGTCTGGTGTATGTTGAAGATTGGAATAACAACTCAAGAGATTGGAACATTGCTAATTGTGACTCCATGGACTTCTTGAGATGGAAGGTGTTGTTGGAGAAATGAGTCTCCTTCTCTCCCCTCCTCACAGCTGTGTCACACCCGAACATGACATATTTACATGAAATGTACTCTTCGGGACATTCTGTTGAGAGATGACTCTCCATGTTTCTCCTCTTAATCTTCTTTCCACATCCAGCGGGACAGGAGAGGGGGAAGTCCCCATGTGCACAAGTGGTAGAGTGTATTCTAGTCACATCCTTGTACACTCCTTTGCGATTACAATGCGGACACTTGCGGTAGGGTCTGTGGGTGCAGTCACTCACTGTCTTACGCTTCATCTTTTCCCCACATCCATTGGGACACTCCACCTTCTGGTGTTGGCACTTCTCCTCCAAATGTTCTTCAGCATCTCCCAAGTCTCCCTGCCACTTACATCCTTCCACTGAATTGGGACACTTCACCTTAAAAGCCTTCACTATTCTCACACTGCCTCTGTCTGGAGTTGTTGTGAACCTCTTGCGACATGTGGGACAGGTTGGTTGGCCTTTGATGCAATTTCCACAGAACAAGTGGTTACAACTGGTTGAAACTGGTTCCTTTACTAGCTCAATACATATAGGACACCTCAACTCTTCTAAAAGTCGAATTTGAGCTCCAACAAACTCATATTCCACTCCTTTGTAGCCGTATTTCAGGATAGAAACAGCCATTTTGTTATGACTTGGAATGCACTAAGTTATTCTAAAAATCTGCTTATCCTTGTGACAGTCAATTTGACCTCCTTATATGGAATGATCTGTTTATAGCACATGCCATGACTGACTGGACATGTTAGGATGTACAGAAGCACTTATGTACAGACAATATTGTCCACCAGTACCAGAGGGGGAATAAGAATCACATGAGCTGGATCATTTGTGCTGAGTCAGCAAATGTTCACAATACTAAATGATGTGAATGTATGTATACGTGCAATGTGTGTGTGTGTGTGTGTCCATGTTTGCGTGTATGTGTGTGTGTGTGTGTGTGTGTGTGTGTGTGTGTGTGTGTGTGTGTCTAGATGTGTGTATTATGTGGTGTAATTCCGACAAAAATTAATATCAACTTTTATAAACGAGAATCCCCCATAAGTCGTTAACACCATATCACACATGGTATATTTACAGTATACCAAATTTAATACCTAAACATATGAACACTCTATAAAAGTGGATCAAAACGGTCAATTCTAATGAATACACAATCATTGCTGAGATACAGTGTTTTAGACAGTTCATCGTAGTCCAGTTCCTTGTGAGGGATGAAGTTGAATATCCCCCACCCACAGTCGGCCCTCTTACCCTCGGTGACACGGTGACTGGCCGCAGGGGAAATGTTGAACTCTGGACCCCACACCACCCGGGTGTGGTGGCCCCTGTCCTCCAGCTGATTCAACATGCTCACCACGATGCGTCCCTTATAAGGAAACTTGAGACTATCGTCGTTCTCGCCCTTCATGAGACTGACGTACGCTGAAACATAGGGACCACTGCCGTCGTTGTTGGTACTTGCGTCAATACGCAAACACATCTTGTATCCTCCGAAATGTGAGTGAACAGGTACACACGTCCAGTGTTTGCACCCCTTCTTCTTCTCCTCGAATCCTTCCAATTTGACAACCCACGGAGGACGAGGGTAACAGGTTGGAGTATTCTGGAGCCAGGGACGGAAGGAGAGTGGGAGAGAGGTCACATCAGGTCTGGCATATGTTGGAGATTGGAAGAACGGAATAAGAGACTTGAAGAGGGCCGTTTGAGATTGCATCATGACTTGAAAATGGAACCTGTCGTCACTTTCATGCCGTTCCAACTCCTTCCGCTTCGAGACCTTTGTGCACCCATTTATCATAAACTTACAAGTGACGTATTCTTCGGGACACTTTGTGGAGAGGTGATCCTGCATGTCTTTTCGAGCGATAACTTCACCACATCCAGCGGGACAATTCAGGGGGAAATCCCCACAGAGAACAAGGTGTGATGAAGTAACCTTCACTACATTCCCCTTAGGATCACGGTGAATGCATTTGCGGACACGATTAGAGCATTTCTGCTTCATGTGAGCAGCTACTAGCCTTCGTTCTACATCCTCGCTACATCCATTGGGACACTCCACCTTCTGGTGTTGGCACTTCTCCTCCAAATGTTCTTCAGCATCTCCCAAGTCTCCCTGCCACTTACATCCTTCCACTGAATTAGGACACTTCACCTTAAGTCTAGCAATCGCCTCTCTAGTTGCCTTATCCAACGGCGAGTTCAACTTCTTGTGACACTTTGGACAGCTTTTCTGTTTTCCTGAACAATTTCCACACAGTTGGTGGGCGCAACTAGTTTCTACTGGTTCACACACTAGGCCAGTACATAATACACACTTCAAACTGTCGAGAACGTGGAAAGAAGTTATAAGGAAGTCAAATTCAACTCCTTTGTAAAAAGCTTTCAGTGGGGCGGAATCCGCCATTTCTACGTAAACATATGACCTATGAATTTAGTTTAGATGGCCCTTTTTCGGTATGTCAACACACACACGTACACACTTTCGTAACGTTTAGTATAGCTCTGTAAACAACCAGGTTGGGATGACATTATGTGCAGCTAGATTACACCAATAAAGCTACTCAGCTGTGTTACCAAAATGGTCTGAAAACTGCAATTAAATAGTTCCGAACACAAAATTTAGTCAAGTATACCACCTATGCCCATAAACCCCACACACTGTTCAGCCCAAGGAACCACCACAAAAGGTTCAATTGTAGAGTCAATGGTGTGACTAGTGGTCATGATTGTCCACTGTAAAACACATTGGGGATCGAAGTGAATAAAAACGCATTGCGCTCTTTCGAGCTTCTTCTTGGCTGCTTGCTTGGTATGGGGAGATAATGTAGCTTCAAGAAGTTAAAGAATGCAACACTTTTCTTCTGAGTTGAAACTTGTGCAGATCTTCAAAGGTAATTGAATAAGTCACATGACAACAACCTGTCTCGTCCATTTCCCTCAAACTTGTTATAAATAGAACATCACCAAATCTCCAGCCCGACATGCACAAAATAAACAAACAAAAACAGACACAGTAAACAAATAAATACAGTTAGTTCATTTTGGGTGACTTGGGTTGCCTGTATTGATAGACACAAAATAATTCAAATTATTAAAAATGATTCAGGATCAAACAACATGTCTTCACTACATTATATTATATTAATATGTTTCCATGGTGATATCAAATCACCATGGAAACACTATATAGCCACACCTACTAATACTACAGTATGCACGTGAGGTATTCATTTATTTATTGCATAGAGGGAAAATTTGTGAGACAAAACTTTCGCGGATGGCTCCAAAAATGAAATTCGAGGATAAAACTTTCACAGATGCTGGCCACAGTCACGTGATAAAACAACGAGAATGCCTAATTCGCGGATTTTATTTGCGCAGATGTTAGGCCAACTGCGAAATCTGTGAAAATTTTGTCCAACGAAAGTTTCCCGCTATACGGTAACAAAAAAGGGTTCACCATGTATTGCTGAGTAGTATCAAGTTCTGTACAGCTGTCAAAGTGGATTGCTCGCTATGTCCTGTGATTAGGTTCTTCTGGTCCACAACAACAGATCCAGCTGCACAAAGGAGGAAGTGTTTACATGTGCGTATGTATGTACTGTATGGAACTGTACTAAAAGTGTGTGTGGTTATACTGTACGTATGTGTACTACTGTACATAAATGTACATACATGTACTGTACATGTGTAAATGATTATACTGTATATATGTGTACTGTATGAAAATGTACATGTACGTATGTACTGTATATGTGTATGTGCGTGTGTGTACTGTACATGAATTTAAAGTGTGTCTGTGCATGTGTATGCATGTACAGTGCATGTACATGTGAGTGCATAGTCCCACTGTCCCAGTGACTCACTGCTGTAGTTCCCCCCATACTGCCTTATGAAGTCAGCTGGGATAACAGGGAGGTCTCCAAACTCTCCAAGTACACTCATCTCACTGATAGAAGGCTGCAAAGAGTCAGTAACATGAACACATCCAGTAAGTCTCATCCAATATCCACTCTAGTGTCCACATGAAGACATGTATGCATGGTATCCACAACCATAACATGGGGAAATAACCCAATACACACATCCTAAACGTGAAGAAAGACATATCACACATAGACACACTCCCACACACACACACACACTTACAGCTGTCAGACTGAAGTTCTTGAAGCTCCACTTCTTCTTCATGTCATCCACAAAACAGCTACATAACCCAGCCACACCATATCCAATGGCACACATGGGCTCTAAGGGAGAGAGGTAAGAGCCCAGGTAAGCATCCCTGGAGAGGTAATAAGAGCCCATGAAAACCAACAAGTGCTTTGATAATAAAGTAGGTTAGGGCAGTGTGGTCTTTTGACCAGAATTTCACCCCAGAGCACCAGGGACACTACCAAGTACACAGGACCTCCCAACGAAGTGTTTCGACCATATTATTTCTGTGGGTTGATAGAAATCTCAATTATCAGAAAATAATTATTGATGAGATGTGTTGTCATAGCAACCTCCAAATGCAGACTCACTTTGCATAGAAATGAAGTGGAGGAGTATCTTCCCAAGATGAGTGTTGTCATGGAGATCGTACAGAGCACCTATCCCACTTGGTATAAACAGCGTTATAAACCTTGCAGCTGTAGAGGGGAGACAGGGAGAAGGGATGAATACAGCTGTAGAGGAAGAAGACAGGGAGAAGGAATGAATACAGCTGTAGAGGAAGAAGACTAGAAGGAATGAATACAGCTGTAGAGGAAGAAGACTAGAAGGAATGAATACAGCTGTAGAGGAAGAAGACTAGAAGGAATGAATACAGCTGTAGAGGAAGAAGACAGGGAGAAGGAATGAATACAGCTGTAGAGGAAGAAGACTAGAAGGAATGAATACAGCTGTAGAGGAAGAAGACAGGGAGAAGGAATGAATACAGCTGTAGAGGAAGAAGACAGGGAGAAGGAATGAATACAGCTGTAGAGGAAGAAGACGGGGAGAAGGAATGAATACAGAATCAGAGGTTTGAGCACATTTCCTTGAAGAACTACAGGTCTTAGTGTCCATAGTTCATATAACAACACTATTATCCATACATGTACTGTATGTACTGGAGGTGCTGTGGAGCTCGTGGTGACTGTTTGGAGAGAATTACTTTTTGTTGATGGCCACCATATACACCAGTCCCACACATACACCAGTCACCACATACACATACACCAGTCCCACACATACACCAGTCCCACACACACACCAGTCCCACACATACATCAGTCCCCACTTACACCAGTCCTCACTTACACCAGTCCCACACATACACCAGTCCCACACACACCAGTCCCACACATACACCAGTCCCACACATACACCAGTCCCACACACACACCAGTCCCACACATACATCAGTCCCCACTTACACCAGTCCCACACACACCAGTCCCACACATACACCAGTCCCACACATACACCAGTCCCACACATACACCAGTCCCACACACACACCAGTCCCACACACACCAGTCCCACACATAAACCAGTCCTATACATAAATACAGCAATTTTCCACTAATCCTCCACTTCTTCATCTGCTACACTCTGCCGTTCATTGTCATTTCTGTGCACAAGTTCATTATGCACTTCCTGTAATGGCAGTTTGGACAATCACCAACCTCGACACCTCCTATATCCTCCCCAATGAACAGTGGCAGATTAACAAAATTTCTCTGTACCGAGTACGCACGACATGTACACCACACAACATGTACACCACATGCATGTACACCACACGACATGTACACCACATGCATGTGCACCACACGACATGTACACCACACAACATGTACACCACACAACATGTACACCACATGCATGTACACCACATGCATGTACACCATGTACGAGGCTTACGGTCCACATCCTCCAATGGTACTGGTTTGGACAAAGGTCTGGCTTTGAATTCCGACATCCATCTTCTTGTGTTCTCCGATACATCGTCTGCATCAGAGAATTTGATTGGCTGACCTTCAGGAGTTGCTATGGTGAGTGAAAATGCAGACGCGGTCAGCGTGATCGCCTGCATGAAGGATCCCAGATGCACACCTGAAGAAGAGGAGGAAAGAAGAAGAGAACACAGTCACTGTTGTATACAGTGGAAATTGTCACTGCGATGTACGTGAACTAGTAATACATGTTCCACTGTACGAGGTCCCATAGGTGACCACATTAGACAGGTTCCACTGTACACGAGGTCCCACACAGGTGACCACATTAGACAGGTTCCACTGTACATGAGGTCCCACAGGTGACCACATTATAGACAGGTCCCACTGTACATGAGGTCCCATAGGTGACCACATCAGACAGGTCCCACTGTACATGAGGTCCCACAGGTGACCACATTAGACAGGTTCCACTGTACATGAGGTCCCATAGGTGACCACATTAGACAGGTTCCACTGTACACGAGGTCCCATAGGTGACCACATTAGACAGGTCCCACTGTACATGAGGTCCCACAGGTGACCACATTAGACAGGTTCCACTGTACACGAGGTCCCATAGGTGACCACATTAGACAGGTCCCACTGTACATGAGGTCCCACAGGTGACCACATTAGACAGGTTCCACTGTACATGAGGTCCCATAGGTGACCACATTAGACAGGTTCCACTGTACACGAGGTCCCATAGGTGACCACATTAGACAGGTCCCACTGTACATGAGGTCCCACAGGTGACCACATTAGACAGGTTCCACTGTACACGAGGTCCCATAGGTGACCACATTAGACAGGTCCCACTGTACATGAGGTCCCACAGGTGACCACATTAGACAGGTTCCACTGTACATGAGGTCCCATAGGTGACCACATTAGACAGGTACCACTATACATGAGGCCAAATAGGTGACCACATTAGACAGGTACCACTGTACATGAGGTCCCATAGGTGACCACACTAGTCTCGGAAACACTTCACCATATTTTCCAAAGCAAACTAGTATTGATGCCCTCGGGCAAGTAAAAATTATGACCAATTAATACAAGCTAAATGCTTCACTTGTGCTGTTTTGAAGTTAATTAATTAATTACATCCACTCAAATGCGGATAATTTTATCGTAATCATCATTCATTTCATCATAATTGAGACATGAGGACATCACTTAATATACAGAACACATCACGAACTACGCACTAAATAATGATAATTCAATATAGCCCTATGATCTGACTGTGTCTTTGTAGACGAAATAAATAGCGATACAATACACTATTTGATTAGACTATTTGATGTACAGGTACATATTACCTTTTTCATTACCACTAACAACAATCAAACACGTTTTCTTTTGGGCCTTCTGCTCCATTTTGCTGGGAAGAGGTACAAGGTCCGATTTCCATTCCAAATTTCACACTTGGAAGCGGACTATCTAAAAGATGTCAATAAAGCGATCTTTAGCTGTGGGAGGTGAATTGTGATGTTTGCAGTGTTCGTGTGTCCTATGCAGTCTAACTGTTGAAGGACTGAATTTGCTACCAGTAAACCGCTCGCACGTATCTCTTTCGTTTATTAATTTTGTTTTTTGATGTTTGTTTTTCATTGACAGATGTCGAACGAACTGCATCCATTTTGGAGGACTTGCTGCGAAGTCTGAAGTGGCCGGACGATGCCGAGCACATCCTGAGGATAAGGAGCACGTTGGAGGTCATACAGAGTAGAACATTCGTTAAACTGACCGAGTTGGGGGATGGGCGTTTCCCTACTCCGACCGGCACTGTGCGACTTGCGGACGAGACGACCTTGCACGAAACACCGATAGATGAAGCTTCGTCCACAACGACCGCTACATCGTCATCAACAGCTGCATCTAACTACTTGCCTCATCCTCGGAGCAAAGGATCCAGTGTGCAGTCCGTACGAACGGCTGCTTCCGAAGTGTCCTCTTCTCGTCCAAGCAGCTACAGCAGCTCTGGGACTGGAAAGGGTTGGATGAGGGGGAGCGAGGAGGGGAGCTTGTGTGGGGAACATGTACCTCTGGTTCCCATGACAACTGCACACCCTAACCATGATGAGATTGTGGATGATAATATTAAAGACTGTATAATGACTCAGCGAGTTAGTGTGTGTGTGTGTGTGTGTGTGTGTGTGTGTGTGTGTGTGCGTGCGTGCGTGCGTGCGTGCGTGCGTGCGTGCGTGCGTGCGTGCGTGCGTGCGTGCGTGCGTGCGTGCGTGCGTGCGTGCGTGCGTGCGTGCGTGCGTGCGTGCGTGCGTGCGTGTGTGTGTGTCATCATCATTAACATCGCTATCACAACTATCATCATTAAACTCGTGATCACTAATACAATACCTCTCACCATCAATAGTACTCATCCGTGCTGTTCATCACTGCCATCATTATCCCCATCCTCTTTCATATATTCCCTGTTCGTTCATCACGGCTATCTTCTCCAGGTCCTCCATGACCCCTTTAAAGATGAAAGTGAATGCGTAGCTGAAACGTCGTTCATGGACGAATCGACCCCTAGGCATGCTGACCGCGGCAAGCACTCAACACCAAAGCACGTTCATCTCTTACAAACTGAGCACCTCAATAGAGACAAGCGTGTGATAGAGAATCTAACACCAGAAAATTGTCCTTCCAGCACACTCCCTGGTGATACAGTCAACAGCCATGTAGCAGGCTATAGCGGAGAAGAAGGACAGTCTGAAGACATCAGAGATGTTCTCTTTCCATTGAGAGATGAAATGAGTCTGAAGGAGATCAAACGAGTGAGGAATCCATCACCGTGGCAGCTCCATCACTAGTAACCTCCACCCACTGTACCACTCCACTCCTCCACTCACTGTACCACACCGCTACTCCTCCATCCACTGTACCACTCCACTACTCCTCCACTCACTGTACCAGTCAACTACTCCTCCACCCACTGTACCACACCACCACTCCTCCACCCACTGTACCACTCCACTACTCCTCCATCCACTGTACCACTCCACTACTCCTCCACTCACTGTACCAGTCAACTACTCCTCCACCCACTGTACCACACCACCACTCCTCCACCCACTGTACCACTCCACTACTCCTCCACTCACTGTACCAGTCAACTACTCCTCCACCCACTGTACCACACCACCACTCCTCCACCCACTGTACCACTCCACTACTCCTCCACTCACTGTACCAGTCAACTACTCCTCCACCCACTGTACCACACCACCACTCCTCCACCCACTGTACCAGTCAACTACTCCTCCACTCACTGTACCACACCGCTACTCCTCCACTCACTGTACCACTCCACTACTCCTCCACTCACTGTACCACTCAACTAGTAGTCTCTTCCAACTGCTACAATGATTTCACTTATGTTGACCCTCTATTGATTTGTCGTACCATCCCCTCCCCCCCCCCCACAGGCTGTACTTAGTAACCAGTTGAGTCTAAAGAGTGTAATGTCTCCTCAGGAGACGCAGGTCACATGTGATCTCTGAGTGGGTGGGTGTACATTGTGCAATGTTGTACTTTGTGTGTACATGTGCATGTATACGCATGTACATGCATACATGAATCCAATCGAACCACCTCGGTAAACTTCGAACAAACACAAGTATGTATTATATTTAGAATGTTATGTTAGTGTATTATTCAATTATGTATAGTTGTATTTTTAGTTTTCGGAAATTATTTTTATCATTTTATATTCTACAATGCAGTATAATTTCTTATATTTTATTTTATGTGATGTATATATATTATACTTGTAAATATCGGAATATACCAGGAGTATTCATACAATGTGTGCAGCATATACAGTAGGACCCTTTTATAGCGGATTCATTTGCACCAGCCAATATAAGTTTTATCCACTGTAGAGAGGTTGTCCACTGTAGGGAGGTTGTCCACTGTAGAGAGGTTGTCCACTGTAGAGAGGTTGTCCACTGTAGGGAGGTTGTCCACTGTAGAGAGGTTGTCCACAGTAGAGAGGTTGTCCACTGTAGAGAGGTTGTCCACTGTAGGGAGGTTGTCCACTGTAGAGAGGTTGTCCACTGTAGAGAGGTTGTCCACTGTAGGGAGGTTGTCCACTGTAGGGAAGTTGTCCACTGTAGGGAAGTTGTCCACTGTCGAGAGGTTGTCCACTGTAGGGAGGTTGTCCACTGTAGGGAGGTTGTCCACTGTAGAGAGGTTGTCCACTGTAGAGAGGTTGTCCACTGTAGGGAGGTTGTCCACTGTAGGGAAGTTGTCCACTGTAGGGAGGTTGTCCACTGTAGGGAGGTTGTCCACTGTAGGGAGGTTGTCCACTCTTCAGGAATGTATTTATACTATATTTATAAGTGTATTTTGATGTCGCAGAGAGTGTCCTTTGTAGGGAGGTAATTTCTATTGTGTCCTTTATATGGAGTGTCCTTTAACAAAGAGTCCACTGTACATTAATTTTAGTTAACAATGATTTGTATGGTTTTATATGTGTTGTTTAGGTATAGGGGATAATATTATATAATAATAATATATTAATACATATTTTTTGTACTGTACATGTTTTTGTACATGTTATTGGGCATGTTCTTGTACATGGCTTCTGCATGTTCTTGTACTTGGCTTCTGCATGTTCTTGTACATGTTTTGTTCTGTACATACATTTCATCTGTGTACATGCACAGTACCTCTATATGTAGTTCCCCTCCCTCCCCCCCCCCATGTTCAAACCTGTACACCTGTTGTCAGCTGTGGTGGATTCATTGTAGCCTTATCAAGTTGTTGGTTTCATTGCCATGGTCACGATTGCTGCTTCCATCCCTTCGATCCTACAAACACATGTTATGACAAGAAGACTGTCTTATGATAAGTGTTGTTTCAGACAGGTCTGGTGAACATGCCTCACCCCCTATGCCATGTGTCAGGTTAATAGATTAACTGATAGGCCGAGATACGTACACACACACACACACACACACACACACACACACACCACACAAGCAAACACACACACACACGTACACACACACACACACACACACACACACACACACACACACACACAACACAGACACACACGCACACACACACACACACACACACACACACACACACACACACACACACACACAACACACACACACACACACACACACAAGCAAACACACACACACACACACACACACACACACACACACACACACAACACAGACACACACACACACACACACACACACACACACACACACACACACACACAACACACACACACACACACACACACACACACACACAACACAGACACACACACACACCCACACACCCACACACACACACACACACACACACACACACACACACAACACACACACACACACACACACACACACACACACACACACACACACACACACACACACAGGTCTGGTTGAAGATAATACCTCACTCCCTAAGTGAGGTGTCATGCTAACACATCAACTGATGACAAAAGTACATCACATTATCGGACACTGTGATGTCAGCATGATCTGTGTCTGGGTGTAGGGCTTGTCTACGTTATCTTATATTGGTGTTGTGTCAGAGGTCAATTGGTCCCTAGCAACAGATGTATTATTCAGCTATCTTGTAAGGTAATGTTGCCAGGCAACCTCCTCCCCCTATAGCATCCTTTCGCATTAATTGATTACAGGACTACATCAGACTATTAATGTCGGAGTGATGCCAGTTAAAGGGACACCTTCCAATGTAGTTACAGGGACACCTAATTTGGTAAAGGTGTCGTGTCGAACTTGAAACACAACACCTCCTATACAGGATGCCATGCGTATGTCCAGCGTATAAATTGTTATGATTATGATTTCACACAACTTATTCAATTAGTGGCCCTGCTGACTTTGAGTCAGTAATTGATTATGGTATCTCCTCCACAGTGGTGTTTGGACATAGCCCAACTGTACCAAAATTCTTCACTCCCGCCCCCAAAACACACCAACAAAACAACTTTCCTTCATCTGTGACTAATCCAATCAGTGCATAGTGTCTTCCTGCCTACTTTCTTGTTTGCTCATGAGGATGGGTCACCTCTTGGAGAAGAGCCCGTTCTTCCCCTGAAGGCGAGTCCAGCGATTCTAGCATCCTCTATGCTCCTTCATGCAACAAAGTATGAGGGGTGTACATACACTTCATGCTCCAGCGCAACAAGTTCAAATGAGACCTACGAAATGCATACATCGCACTTGGCATTGTATCATTACGTACCTGTGACTAGGTCCTCGATCCTTAAACACGGTCCTCCTTAATTGAATTATTTCCAACCTCTTAATTGAATATACTATCAGATAGTCTATTGGTTTCTATTCATGATCGCCCCAAGTAAGTATTTGGGAGCTGGCTTCAATGTAGGAACAGAACTGTTACATTAGAAGCTAATATTAACAACATCCTCTCGGTCGATTCACTCAAATGGATTCTGTTGTGGGTGAGGGTATTCATTATTGGTGATTGCCGCAATCGTTAAGGTGTGTGTGTGTGTGGTGCATGTGTGCTCGTACGGTGTGTATGTTTTTGTGAATACCTATTTGTGTGCATGGTGCACGTTTGTGCGTGTGGCGTGTTTACACATGTACGTTAATTTTAGGTGCGCGCACTCTATATCTATGTATATACGTATGTATACGCGTACACCATCGAATCCATGTTAGGACAGACGCCACTTTGGTCCTTGTTAAAAGTACAGGGATGGTCACACACCTATACGCAGACATGAATACGCAACAGGTATTGCCGAAAAGCACACTGCAGCATTGAGATTCACACTGAATGTTTTGATGTCAAATTCATATAACTGGACTGAAAACAACACATACTCACGTAGTTTACAAAACATAAAAGCACATAAAAGTGACACATACACACAGACTAACATGGTGGTTGGAATGTTTGAGTGTATAATAAAAATCAAAATGCAAAAAAGAACAATGTAGAAATTCAGTAAGTTTTTGTCTGTATACAGTCTTCATGCGTATTGGTGGTCAAATGTACATGTAGTTGGGGGTAAAAGAGAATAATGAAGCACAAAGTACACAATTCCGGATGCGGGACTGCTTGGAAATAAAAGGGGGCACATGCAATTATATAAAATTTGCAGAGCAACACACACCACACACAGGGAGGCAGAGATATGTAGACACAGACATACACACACACACTGGGAGAGAGATATGTAGACACACACACACACACACACACACACACACACACACACAATTGAACACCACCATAAACTAATTGAAGTGACACACCTCAAAAAGTCACACGGCAGGTAATTGAAAAATGTGAATTACTTGAAAATATGATAATAGAAAAGGCAACCCAACTGTCTGGGGCATGACAAGCACACAACAACACAAAATACCTTTACAATACTTCTTCACACACATTCATACACTACTCATAATATAATACACATAGTACACAGAGCTACTAGTTACACATATCTACTCATGGTGGTACTCTTAGGTCTGAAAATGCTCTGGTGTGTGGCGGCGTGATTAAATAACTGTGAGGGAGGGATGAATGTCCGCTAGCGACTGTGACTGTCGAGTTTGATCTGCTGTCCAACACCGTCTGAGTGTCCGACATTGTGATGACTGTGTTGTTTGAGCTGAATCTAGACCCGCCTCGACGACCGTTCCGAGCGTACTGACAGAAGCTTGCAATGGCGAGTAAGGCGGAGAATATGACGATACCGATCACAATACCTACAGCAATGAGGACTATCTGCCAGGGGTCCAATGAAGTCTCTTCATTCGGTGTAGGATCAGGTGGGGGGTACGTAATAATGGGGGGTGTAGTCACCGATACATCTTGGTGCTGGCAAAGATTACCGTGCCATCCTTCCTCACATTCGCACACTGGACGTCCTATGGGACAAGAACCATGATCGCAAGAGTCGCAATTCAGAATACATTCGCCGTTGAAAGCGTATTCGTACTCCTGGCAACACACACCGTCTTGTGACACGCAGATATCTCCAAGAACGGGGTCAAGGGCGGGAACGAGTGTCCCACATTCTTGGGCCGCCCGGAGAGGCGACTGGCAGGTTGAACACGCCTGACAGCCCCCTTTGGACATGTTGTAGAATTGGCCAGAAGGACACCGCCAGGGACATTCCGTTGTGTTTTCGGTGGCACACTTCATACAGACGTCGGTGTAAGCCGAAGACGTTGAACAAACGAACACTAAAACAATAACTGACAGGGCGACTTTTAGGTACGGTCCACTACACACTCTTCTGTACTTAAAACTGCGAACGCAGGACGTCCCTTTACAGCAGCGAGTGTCTGTCTTTGCCACCAAGGGAGTTGTTACTTGGCGATTGTGTTCCGTGGAGGACACGATCATGGTGAAACAAACAGTACGAATTATTGAAGGGTACAAGTCACCGTCTTCTCACTGGAGATCTTTCGGCGAGTAGAATAGTCGATCCCCTTATCGTTGGGAAGATTTAATACGGCCTGGTATTGAAATCATCGTTTGTTACGTTGACTTCCTTCAAAAATCTATTAGTTTGCTGTCATTAACTCCAAGGTGTCCCTAGCGCGCTAATAGATATCAACCAATTCTATTAATACTTGTGTGGGTCGCGGTACGTGCATAATTCTGTATAGCGAGGTATGCGTGCGCTAGAGGAATTGTTGATGAGTGCCCATAGAACACGCCCAATCCAAATAGTACACGCCCTCTGGTGGCGAAAGTCAAAGGACCGCGGGGAGGCAAGGAATTTAGATTACGA
The DNA here is from genome assembly GCA_964020155.1 of Chondrilla cf. caribensis. Taxonomy (NCBI): domain Eukaryota; kingdom Metazoa; phylum Porifera; class Demospongiae; order Chondrillida; family Chondrillidae; genus Chondrilla; species Chondrilla cf. caribensis. The sequence goes on along the minus strand of OZ026553.1, from coordinate 334,803 downwards.
CTCGCGGTCAGGTCACTTGTTATTCAATTGTCGGCGAGTCCCCTTCAGACGGTCACGTGCCTTCACCTGACCCGTATGGGTGTAGTGGAATAACTGATCTTTTGACTATGATGAATATTGCGAGGGTTGCACCACGGTGATGGCCACTTTGGTACAAATCGAGGAGTTTTTCCACTGTTTGTGTGGTGAAGAGGTTCCTGGCTGCATGCGTTGCAAGGATACAGACAGCCATCCAACCAACAAAATCGAGTTTTGTTGTCATCTGTGTGCACTCGAGTGTATTGGGGCGCGCTAGAGGCTCGACTACTGAACAGCTGAAGAATTCGTGTATAAAACTCGAATCCGCCATTAATCACAGGTGTGTTGCGTGTGTTCGTATACGTGCATAAATTGGGTGAAATAACTAACTGTGAATCAATGCTTATCGTTTATTCACTGCGGAAAATACCCTGTTAACACCTGATAGTGTTCCAGGTAGTGGTGGGAAACCCACATTATCCAACAGAAGGAGGTATTTGGCTATTATACTTGAACACAACCACATGTGGAACACAAAACTGCTATTACTGAAAGTACTGTGGCCAGGAATTGATATTCCAGCATTACACAGCCACAAAGTAATCATTAGGGTAGTTTATTCATTCATTGCACCCTCTTTTGATGCCAATTGATGTGGACACAATCTTAATTGGTTCTACAACCTCACATAAAATCTTGTCTCTTTGATCACCCTCAGATCATACTGCTGTATTCGAATTTTAACACCTTTAGGGGAGCTCTGAAATAGGATGGAGGTACATTCCATATCATAATGATGTCACGTGAGAATGAATTGAATTTAATCAAATTCAATTAGGACATATATATTCTTGGAAATAAATTGATGAGTTGTGAATAATCGAAAAGCAAGTATTAACGGGTTTTCCCTTGAAATGTAATGCAATAAAGCATCAGATTTATTAGTTCAATGCTATAAGGTTCTGGATTGAGTCATATAAACAACATTACTGCTATTCATTGCTGTGTTCTCGTATCATCTTGACCTTCTGGTATGTGTACTGTGTTCTCCGATCATCTTGACCTTCTGGTATGTGTACTGTGTTCCCCGATCATCTTGACCTTCTGGTATGTGTACTGTGTTCCCCGATCATCTTGACCTTCTCGTATGTGTACTGTGTTCTTGGATCATCTTGACTTTCTGGTATGTGTACTGTGTTCTCCGATCATCGTGACCTTCTGGTATGTGTACTGTAACTCAACTGATGTTACTGAGTGTACTTGACAATACAGTAGGCACGTTTGTACATGCTCCTTGACAACCGCAGCTGGCATTATTATACCTGTTGCTTGGCGACCAGTTCATATATGTACATGTTCCTTGACAACCAGTTGACATATGTACATGTTCCTTGACAACCAGTTGACATTCCTGTACATGTTCCTTGACAACCAGTTGACATTCCTGTACATGTTCCTTGACAACCAGTTAGTATTCTTGTATATGTTTCGTGACAAACAGTTGAAAAGTTTCTCAACAGCACATTTGTCATTTCTGTATGGTTACTTTGACGATTCAACCCTGAGGTTCCTGTTCATTTACACCTGTAAGCCTCACCTGGGGGATTATTTGGGGAAGGATTTATTTCCTTATTCTTCTTCAATGTTCGATTGATATGGAATTGTCCCATGGGATGGGATTTGGGCCTCGGACCTAACTGTGTAACGGATAACATTGATGGCTACACCTTCCGTGTTTCTTTAAACTAAATTTCTTGTTATCGTGTGATTTCCAATGTTGATGCATGTTTTGGTTACTACTCGCACACGTTTATGCTAAAAATGCATTTTCTTAACATATTCTGCTGTTAGTCAACCCCTACCTTGCATAATATTATATATGTTACATACACACACATTGTGTACTATTTAGGCTACTCTAATGGATTGCACCGAGTGTGGATATGTGTGTTCATGTGTTCACACTAGTGCTACGTACATCTTGCGAGAAAGTTATTGGTTTTGAGAACATATTGCAAACAGGAGGAACTAGAAATTGGTTGCCAATGCGAGCATGGCTGATCCACCAAGGTGTGTGCATCCTATAATGTACACCACATACTGTGGGTGTTCCTATGGGAGCTATTATGTGCATGGCTCTGGTTTAAAGTACATACAAAGGTGTGTTTGTCACCATGGTGATGGAGGACATGGCAACCATTACCATGGAGATGGAGGCAGGGAATACTCTACTTTAAAGTGTCCCCACTGCATGTAGTACAACATGTCCCCACCGCATGTAGTACAACACGTCCTCACCGCATGTAGTACAACATGTCCTCACTGCATGTAGTACAACATGTCCCCACTGCATGTAGTACAACATGTCCCCACTGCATGTAGTACAACATGTCCCCACCGCATGTAGTACAACATGTCCCCACTGCATGTAGTACAACATGTCCCCACTGCATGTAGTACAACATGTCCCCACCGCATGTAGTACAACATGTCCCCACTGCATGTAGTACAACATGTCCTCACTGCATGTAGAACATGTCCCCACTGCATGTAGTACAACATGTCCCCACTGCATGTAGTACAACATGTCCCCACTGCATGTAGTACAACATGTCCCCACCGCATGTAGTACAACATGTCCCCACTGCATGTAGTACAACATGTCCTCACTGCATGTAGAACATGTCCCCACTGCATGTAGTACAACATGTCCCCACTGCATGTAGTACAACATGTCCCCACTGCATGTAGAAATATTTATTGTGCTTATCTAAGGACGTACACGTGTTTGTGTGTCACATGGAATGATACATATGTTAATTTATGCATTGTATTTGTTTTCTGTTTAGTACTGTGTAGGAAATGTAAGCAAGTACATGCTCCATCTGCGTTTTTAAAAAAACATGCTTAGAGTTAACAATGCATGGGTGTCTCTCTGATGGTTGTCTACATCGTTCACACGTTAACTTGTATTCATGCTCATCCTCCCACACGAGTTGATCGCACACGAGTCGCCCCTACACAAGACGCACATTGACAATGTGCTGGTGTAATTTTTAAATCAATTACCAGTGCATGGTAATCAATAAATGAAGTGATTAATCACCAGGAGTGATTAAGTGGGCGTAAGTGGACACCATTCCCACTCTATTTAGCTCAATTCTCACCCAATGCACTTGATGTGAGGTCTGGAGATTGTCGTTTTCAAATTTCAGACACCCTTTAAGTGAAAAATTCGAATTAAGTCAAGGTTATGGGTAATAAGTTTGGGATGGAAGCCCATTGTGCTACGTTAATTACTTCCTGTACTTCCTATGATGAACAACTTGCTTCCTCTACTCACAGCCGTCAGATTGAATATGAAAATCGAGCAATCAATTAACCTTCCCGGCTTCCCGGCGCTAATAAAACAGAAAAAGCTTCGATGAGTGATGTAGTCAATAATGATTAGTACGCAAGTGCCCTAACACACTTTGAGCCTGCATGGGAGCGGGTTATTGGAATGACCCTGCCCAACTCAACAGTGGAGCACAAACAACATCTCTGAACAAGGAATTTCATCTTTCTTGAATAGGGATTTCACACTGCGATGTTCCCAACTGTTGTTTGGGAAAATTTGTTTGGATTCAGGAGTGTTGCAGTTTGGTGAAGAGAGTTTAGCTAACTCTAGACTGCTAAAGACGACCAACAGGGTTGAAATACCAGACAAAGAACTCTCTTTACCAAACAGTATCCCTCAACGCTCCTGAACCCAAACATATTTATGTACCACTTTTCTCATTTGTACGGTTGTATGGACAAGGGCTATCAGCCCGTGTGTGTAGCATCCAACTACAGTGCCTGGACTTCCTGTTACATGTGTACACACATTATTGTGTACACACATGCATACTTACATACGTATATTATGCACTATTCACATGACCGTTGTACTGTATTTGTATGTGTATACTGTAGGTACTGTTAATGTATAATATACGTAGTATATACATATGTAAGTGTATACTGTATGTACTGTTAATGTATAATATACGTAGTATATACATATGTAAGTGTATACTGTATGTACTGTTAATGTACGTATAATATACGTAGTATATACACTATGTATGTGTATACTGTACGTACTGTTATTGTATAATATACGTAGTATATACACTATGTATGCGTACAAATACTGTACATACGTATGTACAACAAATCTGAAGTAAGATTGGGAAGATCATCAAATCCGGGTATTTGTGCATTTTCGATTGTACAATGTCTTTCCAAAGTGCGGGAAGGCTATGTTTTGATTGAATATATCCCTGAAAATTCAGAGACTAGATAGATTTCCAAGGGACTACCGTCTATTGAAATGGTACAGGTATTCAACTAGCACACAAGGACGCCCTTAGTGTAAATAGAATCCGGTATTTAGGATCCTTTGTAACTATTGAAATGCTGCTGAGTGATTTGCCGGGTTCCTTTTGTTCTGTGTTGTGCGACAGAAATGTATTAGTAGCCATTTGACCTTACAAACACTCTCAGTGATCTATTGTGAATAACATGAAGATTATTGTTTTGTGTTTCCTTCACTTTTAATTGATTAACATCGTTGGTTTCAGTCAAAACAATATTGTGTGTACCCAAATCACCAGGTGTATCTCATATGAGTGTACAGACTTTATTGTACATATATGTACATACATATCTGGGAATGTGTGTACATAATTATTATGTTAAAGACAACCCACTGTTTGTTATCAGTTCTTCTTATTTGGGTTTGTTTACTACATGTGCACTTCTAATACAAACCAGTGATAGAGATTAGTGCGTGTTTAAAAGTAATTTGACTTGATTGCGATAACATTGCCTTGTTTAGTAGTAATTTGTCTTGATAATGTTCGTCTCTACTGTAGCTTGAAGGGCATACCCAATTTGTACTTATCAGAGGTGCTTACTATCAGTACTGGTTACGATGGTGTGCATGAGCTAGGGACTTGGAAATATCCAGGAGTGTGTACTAACCAGGAGTGTGTACTGACCAGGAGTGTGTACTGACCAGGGGTGTGTACTGACCAGGAGTGTGTACTAACCAGGAGTGTGTACTGACCAGGAGTGTGTACTAACCAGGAGTGTGTACTAGCCAGGAGTGTGTACTAACCAGGAGTGTGTACTAACCAGGAGTGTGTACTGACCAGGAGTGTGTACTAACCAGGAGTGTGTACTAACCAGGAGTGTGTACTAACCAGGAGTGTGTACTAGCCAGGAGTGTGTACTAACCAGGAGTGTGTACTAACCAGGAGTGTGTACTGACCAGGAGTGTGTACTAACCAGGAGTGTGTACTAACCAGGAGTGTGTACTAACCAGGAGTGTGTACTAACCATGAGTGTGTACTAACCATGAGTGTGTGTACTAACCATGAGTGTGTACTAACCGGGAGTGTGCACTAACCAGGAGTGTGTACTAACCAGGAGTGTGCACTAACCAGGAGTGTGTACTAACCAGGAGTGTGCACTAACTGGGAGTGTGCACTAACCAGGAGTGTGCACTAACCATGAGTGTGTACTAACCATGAGTGTGTACTAACCAGGAGTATGTACTAACCAGGAGTGTGTACTGACCAGGAGTGTGTGCTAACCATGAGTGTGTACTAACCAGGAGTGTGTACTAACCAGGAGTGTGTACTAACCATGAGTGTGTACTAACCAGGAGTGTGTACTAACCAGGAGTGTTTTACTAACCAGGAGTATGTACTAACTAGGGGCGTGTACTAACCTAAGCTACACTGCATTGTACAATCACAGTCTCTACAACAACATCTCCATATGGACACATGGATATCCTTTAACTGTATTTGTTACAGCAGCTAGCTCATTAAACTGGTCAACGAAGTAAAGAATCAAAGGTTATGTTCCAAAGAGGGCTAACTGTGTACCTCTGTGTTCAATATTAATGATATTTCATACTTATCTCACCCCATTAGCATTCATACTTGATGTTATGTAGCTGAATCGTCACAAACATCTGGGATTGAGTGATAACATAAATCATATTTGAAGCATGCGTCACTCTTCCCGATGTAGTGATCCGCGTACGTGTGTGCAGACTTGTAAGGGCCGTAGGCGCAAGGCGAAGAGAGACTAATTGGCTCGGGAATTCCTCAATTGGCGTTCAGTTCATCCTGTATACTTGAAGCCTTCTTTGATGACCCCTAGAAGTATGAATTTGTACATTTTCTGTGGAATTGTATGTGTGAGAAGTTCTGTGTGTATTTCAATAATAATTATGACAAGCACGTACGTATTAGTGAAGCACATCCATGTTTGAAGATATATCCTCTAAAGAGGCATGGGGTGAAGAGCAAGTAGCACTTGGTACTGTGGGAGGGTCTAACTCGCATATAAAGACCACCCAATCGACCAGGAAAAGTGTCCTCTGTGGACAGGTCGCTGTACATTGTACGTGGGTACAGTAGAAGCTTCTCCTCTTCTGCTGCTGTAGAAACTGCTCCTCTTTACAACCCCCAATTATGGACCATGATCTCATTTGCCGTAGTAGGAAACGCTGATGCGAAGGACATCTGATAATAGGGCCTGATTTTCTTTGTAGTTTGTTTTAATAAACATTACCTGCGTGTTACTAGAAAAGGAATGTGGCTGCATGTGGATGAGCGTGAACCACAGCTCTCTGGGGACAGAATGTTAGCTAGTGTCCAGAACACAAGAGGGCTAAGTGTGTGTGTATCTTTGTTGCTTCTTCTTCCAATGATGCCAAACAAGTGCAGCTTGAAGCTGTACAAGTGCAGCCCACCCCTTGCTGCCCACTTTGGGCTGTAATAGCCAGCCACATTCCAAGACAGTGTGTGTGTGTGTGAGGAAGTACTGCACAGTGGATGGAGCCTGGTCACCTCTGCACCCTTTCATTGTGTGTACACTCCCAGCTGTGACCAGGTGCGCACCAACAGGACTTCTTGACTTTTTGACGTCATGTAGGCGCACACGTATGTATACTTGGACCATCACCTTCAGTGTACACTAGTATGTAGAGTCTTGTACGTATGTATCCGAAGCTATTGTGCACTACTCTGTCGAGTATGTATACATATGTCTGTAGTTATTTCCTTCAATGTGTTTGTGTGTGTGTGTGTGTGTGTGTGTGTGTGTGTGTGTGTGTGTGTGTGTGTGTGTGTATGCATGTGTGTGTGTGTATGTATGTGTGTATGTGTATGCATGTGTATGTGTGTGTGTGTGTGTGTATGTATGTGTGTATGTGTGTATGCATGTGTATGTGTGTGTGTGTGTGTGTGTGTGTGTGTGTGTGTGTGTGTGTGTGTGTGTGTGTGTATGTATGTGTGTATGTGTATGCATGTGTATGTGTGTGTGTGTGTGTGTATGTATGTGTGTATGTGTGTATGCATGTGTATGTGTGTGTGTGTGTGTGTGTGTGTGTGTGTGTGTGTGTGTGTGTGTGTGTGTGTATGCATGTGTATGTGTGTTGTGTGTGCGTGCATGCCTGTGTGTGTTGTGTGTACAGTGTACCTGTGGTCATCCACTTCACTTCACTCCAAACCACGATTGATCACTGATCTCCAGGTGGGTTATGAAGTCACCATATCTCCTACAGCACCACCAGTGAGATGGGTGAGTACAGCATTTCAATAATAGATTGTGTGTGATATAAAACTTCCTCGCTGATGCACTTCTACAATAACTTACCTCATCAATAAGTCATTTAGACTGCAAGTTTTTATCCACCTTTGATAATCAAATTGATATCAAATTGATATCATTCATCATTGCCAAACACTTTCACCACTAGACTACCGAATGTAAGATTGGCTGGTTGCCATGACAATACGCTATATATGTTGGAAGCCACTGAAGTACCTTAGACAGCGTAGTCATTTACAAGTAGACAAATTAAAGCTGCATCATGCCTTGAGGGCAATAATGTGATGTGATTAAGACAACTGGGTACTTGCTTACGTTGCACAAATACGTACGTATGTACTTGCACTACATATGTGTGTGTATCCTATGAATACACTTCCACACACATTGTTATGTGAATGTGACATTTAGTACTATAGTAATTATATGTATACAATGTATAGTATGCAATATGTGTGTTATGTAAGGGTGGAGCTTTGTGTGTATATAAGTACAAACTGTAGTTCTAATTTAGAACTAAGTGCATTTGGTTTTGATGAAGAATTATTTTGCCTGTGTGTGTGTGTGTGTGTGTGTGTGTGTGTGTGTGTGTGTGTGTGTGTGTGCGTGTGTGTGTGTGCCCGTGTGTGTGTGTGTGTGTGCCTGTGTGCGTGTGTGTGTGTGCCTGTGTGCATGTGTGTGTGTGTGCCTGTGTGTGTGTGTGTGTGTGTGTGTGCATGTGTGTGGGGACATGTGTGTGTGTGTGTGTGCGCGCGTGTTCTTTGTATCATGTGGTGTTCATATAGTGTGTGTACCACTAACTTTCCTTATACATACAAGATTTAATTGATAGCTGGTAGGCCTGTGTACCCGTAAAGAACCAATTAGTATGATTTCATGTCAATTTTCAATCTCACATCCTCATTTTTACAGCCCTTTATAGAAATCCGATATTCAATTTACCTTGCGTGATACCAGATGCCCCTTCTTAGACATTTTGTAAGCATTATATGTGTGTTGTGTCACATAATCTATATAGCTACGGGAACAGTATGCCTACCGCCTCTGTGTCACTTGAAACATCGAAAATTCCGCTCTGTCAAAACAATTTGCATTGTTCCACATACGATGCGTTATCGTGTCAGAAATCCATATTTGTACGTGTCAGTAATTGTTTGCTGTCGTCAGGCGGTCTATTGGGTTGGTCCTTCAATCGATAATTTGTTCCTGAAGGACATTTACGTAGTTGTCTTCGTGTACCCAAGCTCTGCTCCTGTTGCTCACAATATTGGTTTACCACACAATGTGGACCGGTTCCGTGTTGAGCAAGATAACAATTAGACACCTTTAGACAACTTGACTGATTGTAAACTTTCACTTTTAACAGTTACACACCCCTGGTTAGACACACTTGTGGTTAATGTACACACACTTCTGGTTAGCACCCACTCCTGGTTAGTACACATTCCTGGTTAGTACACACTCCTGGTTAGCACACACTCATGGTTAGTACACACTCCAGGTTAGTACACACTCATGGTTAGTACACACTCCTGGTTAGTACACACTCCTGGTTAGTACACACTCCTGGTTAATACACACTCCTGGTTAGCACACACTCCTAGTTAGTACACACTCCTGGTTAGTACACACTCCTGGTTAGTATACACTCCTGGTTAGTACACACTCCTGGTTAGTACACACTCCTAGTTAGTACACACTCCTGGTCAGTACACACTCCTGGTTAGTACACACTCCTGGTTAGTACACACTCCTGGTTAGCACACACTCCTGGTTAGTACACACTCCTAGTTAGTACACACTCCTGGTCAGTACACACTCCTGGTTAGTACACACTCCTTGTCAGTACACACTCCTGGTTGGTACACACTCCTGGTCAGTACACACTACTGGTTAGTACACACCTAGTTAGTACACACTCCTTGTCAGTACACACTCCTGGTTAGTACACACTCCTGGTTAGCACACACTCCTTGTCAGTACACACTCCTGGTCAGTACACACTCCTTGTCAGTACACACTCCTGGTTGGTACACACTCCTGGTTAGTACACACTCCTGGTTGGTACACACTCCTGGTTAGCACACACTCCTGGTTAGCACACACTCCTTGTCAGTACACACTCTTGG
>OZ026553.1:312500-317500 GCA_964020155.1 Chondrilla cf. caribensis | reverse complement strand
TCCCTGCATGCATGCATGCACACATCACATATGCATGCCTACACCCGCACATGCGTATGCATGCCTACACACACATACACACACTACGGTCCAATAACCAAGTTCTTTCCAATCTGAGACGTGCTCAATGTGGTTAGAAACACTTACCTTGTTACCCATCGAGGTTGAACGTCAGGACACACTCACTGGTGCTTTCCTACATGTGTTTAAGCACTCAATTTGACAGCTGAAACCTGTGTAGCAGAGACCCCCCATCCACTGGAGAGAAGCCTTAAACGATTGATTTGATTACAGACACTCACATGGCTTCTAAATAAAAATGGCCACACTATATAGTGCTATTTCAGCTGCAGTTCTAGGAAATAAGATGGTTACCTAGCAACTAATATCACAACAACATTTGTATGGAGATATACATGTCAGTTTGGCTTGTGGAACCCATAGCACCACCTGATGTGCATAGGACCACCACCTGGTGTGCATAGGACCACCACCTGGTGTGCATAGGACCACCACCTGGTGGGCATAGGACCATGGTCCCCTCTTCATGGCTACTGGGCTTGGGTAGATCTTACTGATATCACCAGCACACCAATTCCCCCCCCCTTCACTGCAGTGTGTTTCCCTCCCCCTCTCACTGCAGTGAGTTCACTTCGGTATTTCCTCTTTATCTGCAAATATTGAACATCCGAGTCACTTCTTCACAAACCACTCCCTTCATCAACTCCTCCCACTTCTCCACAAACTCCTCCCACTCCACAAACTCCTCCCACTTCTCCACTAACTCCTCCCACTCCACTAACTCCTCCCACTCCACTAACTTCTCCCACTCCACTAACTTCTCCCACTCCACTAACTCCTCCCACTCCACTAACTCCTCCCACTCCACTAACTCCTCCCACTTCTCCACTAACTCCTCCCACTCCACTAACTCCTCCCACTTCTCCACAAACTCCTCCCACTCCACAAACTCCTCCCACTTCTCCACTAACTCCTCCCACTCCACTAACTTCTCCCACTCCACTAACTTCTCCCACTCCACTAACTCCTCCCACTCCACTAACTCCTCCCACTCCACTAACTTCTCCCACTCCACTAACTCCTCCCACTCCACTAACTCCTCCCACTCAACTAACTCCTCCCACTCCATTAACTCCTCTTCTCATGCAGCATCCCTCTGACCTAGGGGCTTATGATAATATACAAATAATGCATACATATTTTATCACCCCATTTACATACACACTCTATACATATGTACATACGTATGTTAACAAAGAGTCTCATTATGTATGTGCATGTTTATGCCATTAACAGTTCACTGTGGAGATGAAGGAGGTATGGAGAAGAGCTAGAACAGGGAACAGCGATTGTGGTTGAACAGCCATGTGGCCGTCTGGAGGTATCGGGAAGAGCTAGAACAGGGAACAGCGATTGTGGTTGAACAGCCATGTGGCCGTCTGGAGGTATCGGGAAGAGCTAGAATAGTGCATAGCGTTTGTGGTTGAACAGCCATGTGGCCGTCTGGAGGTATCGGGAAGAGCTAGAATAGTGCATAGCATTTGTGGTTGAATAGCCATGTGGCCGTCTGGAGGAATAGAGAAGAGCTAGAATAGTGCATAGCGTTTGTGGTTGAACAGCCATGTGGCCGTCTGGAGGAATAGAGAAGAGCTAGAATAGTGCATAGCGTTTTTGTGGTTGAACACACGTGACAAATCTGGACTCTTCACTCATGTGAACAGATCACATGCTCCAATCAAAACCTCACCTGACCAGTGACAGTGGAATTCTCTGATAGGAAGTTGGTACCTACTTGCTGTGCTTGAACATGTATCAGATTTCAATCAAGTTATTGAGAGATGCCATATTTGGGCAGAAGCCATAGAGGTATGTATGCAGGAACTTCAAACATCTTATCTCTCAGACATTATGTAAGTGGTGTAATGTGTCTCACCCGGAACTGTGTCACTTGGTTCTGATACTGGAGTCATGAGAGACTCTATAAGTTCTGCACACAGAAGCAGCTGTGGGTACATTGGAATGACAAAATTCCAACTAAAATTAAAATGATTCCCTGACAAAGTCTCTACTAAATGATTCCCTGACAACGTCCCTATTAAATGTTTCCCTGACGAAGTCTCTACTAAATGTTTCCCTGACGAAGTCCCTACTAAATGTTTCCTCACTAATGTTAAATGCTGCCTTGAGCTGTACACACTGGTAGTTTGTAGTTAGTACTGGTGTTTAGAAGGCTGTTGTACTGTAAGTACTAAATACTGCACAAATGGTTGATTAGTATAACAGTCTGGATACACACACACACACACACACACACACACACACACACACACACACACACACACACACACACACACACACACACAAACACACACACACACACACACACACACACACACACACACACACACACACACACACACACACTGTTGGTAGACCAATTTCTACATTTTTCTTCCTACAGATACTCTAAAGTGAACGCGAATAATGTTGTCTGTCAAAATTCATCAATTTTTGTGTGAACGATTTTTTGTGCACTACACCAAGTACAAATGTAATGTCGAATAGCCCGCTGCATGTCGTTGATTCGTTCGTCTATGTCACGTGCGAGATCGGAAGTTTAAAAAATGGCCACCAGAGGATCGCAAGAGGAGGACGGTCGCGAGCTAGGTCAGCTAATTGACCTTGAGTCTACGCCACCTGTTTCGCCCATAGACAGTGACCAACGCGTCAGAATGGACTCAAAGGATTTATTTGAGGACGTCAAGAAAAAATATAAAGGATCTTTATCAAAAGATAGATCTGGTAAACACCAACTCAATGATATCATGGTTGTAGGGTTTAACTTGATTAGTGTTGAATTTGAATTTTATCTTCAAATTCAGTTGACAGATTTCAGGTTATTTATGTAATAATGATTCTGTATAGCAGCCACCTGGTTGGGTCCCAATGGTGACTATATAGCAGGTCACCTCTGTATAGCGGCCACCTGGTTGGGTCCCAGTAGTGACTGTACAAGCAGGTTACCTGTGTATAGCAGCCACCTGGTTGGGTCCCAATGGTGACTGTATAAGCAGGTCACCTCTGTATAGCGGCCACCTGGTTGGGTCCCAGTAGTAACTGTATAGCAGGTCACCTCTGTATAGCGGCCACCTGGTTGGGTCCCAGTAGTGACTGTACAAGCAGGTCACCTCTGTATAGCAGCCACCTGGTTGGGTCCCAATGGTGACTGTATAAGCAGGTCACCTCTGTATAGCAGCCACCTGGTTGGGTCCCAGTAGTAACTGTATAAGCAGGTCACCTCTGTATAGCAGCCACCTGGTTGGGTCCCAATAGTGACTGTATAAGCAGGTCACCTCTGTATAGCAGCCACCTGGTTGGGTCCCAATGGTGACTGTATAGCAGGTCACCTCTGTATAGCAGCCACCTGGTTGGGTCCTAATAGTGACTGTATAAGCAGGTCACCTCTGTATAGCAGCCACCTGGTTGGGTCCCAGTAGTAACTGTATAAGCAGGTCACCTCTGTATAGCAGCCACCTGGTTGGGTCCCAGTAGTAACTGTATAAGCAGGTCACCTCTGTACAGCAGCCACCTGGTTGGGTCCCAATAGTGACTGTATAGCAGGTCACCTCTGTATAGCAGCCACCAATATTACAATACACCAATAGTGACCCCAATATACAGCTTACAGGGGGCCCTATACCAGCTCTTCGGTATTGTAATGTTTGGTGTGTAATGTAAGTTTGCCCTACCACTCTCTATAGGGATGAGGAGGTCAGAGTGGAGTGAGTACTTTCAGAGCAACTACATCAAAATTAAACAAGAAGACTGGGACGATTTGTTGTTCTATGTTGTATGGAAGAATAAGGTTTTGTGTGTGTGTGTGTGTGTGTGTGTGTGTGTGTGTGTGTGTGTGTGTGTGTGTGTGTTTGTGTATGTGTATATATGTGTTTGTGTGTTTGTGTGTGCACACATGTGACTGTGTGTGAGTGTGCGTGTGTGTGAGTGTGCGTGTGTGTGTGTGTGTGTGTGTGTGTGTGTGTGTATGTGTGTGTGTGTGTGTGTGTGTGTGTCAGTGTCAGTAACAGTGGTAATCCTCTGGTGACTTTATCATCTTTGGACCTTCAGGAATGCACCGTCGAAACATATAGGAGAGACTCAAAAAATCTTCCTCTGTAAGTCATGTGATTTTCATGTGATGAACATGTGATTAGTAACACATTTGTTCCAGAATATAGCAACCTGTAATGTGAGATTGAGCTCAGAAGCACCTTGTACAGAGCGTAGGTCACCAGGTTGTCCCATATCTGACCTTGTACCATATCTGGCCTTGTACCATATCTGACCTTGTACCATATCTGACCTTGTACCATATCTGGCCTTGTACCATATCTGACCTTGTACCATATCTGACCTTGTACCATATCTGACCTTGTACCATATCTGACCTTGTACCATATCTGACCTTGTACCATATCTGACCTTGTACCACTTCTAAAATTTTCCAACAAAATTTTCTGTTACTCAAATCATGTTGATATGTAAAGTCCCATGCTACTGTGTTGAATGAGTTTACTGCTTCGACCATCCACCAAGGTCCCCTGTTACTAGCAGAGTGGTATACTTACCACCGACCATGTACGTACGTATGTGCTGTTTCGCCATAGTTCCCTGTGAGTTGCTATGTTAAGGGATGATGTACGGTCAAGTTAGTGCTATACATGGTTGTGTCCTCGAAGGCCTTCGTAGTTGAAGCGTTGTACGTACATACAACAATTGATGTCGTCGCAATCCATGTACTATGTTGGCGGTCTGTCATCAAATTTAAAGTCAATCTGATCTTCATAACATAGAACCATAGCATGGGACTTGTAAGGACCACATCCTTGGTGGTTATAACATAGAACATGGTTGCTATGTTAAGGGCTATTGGATGGTGAAGTTAGTTCTATACATGGTTGTGTCCTCGAAGACCTTCGTAG